>VYXD01010583.1:28140-270391 GCA_013397195.1 Hylia prasina | reverse complement strand
GGGGTGTTGAGGTTTTTTTTTACCATGACACAGATTGAGAAGAAAAAAATTGACAAATGGCC
Source organism: Hylia prasina (assembly GCA_013397195.1). Classification (NCBI taxonomy): domain Eukaryota; kingdom Metazoa; phylum Chordata; class Aves; order Passeriformes; family Sylviidae; genus Hylia; species Hylia prasina. Next base: position 270,329 of record VYXD01010583.1, on the reverse strand, counting down.
GAATGCATTACTTCTGAAAGACAGTGTGAATCTACTGTCCTGAGCTGGCATATGGGAACGAAATAAGGTTGAAAATTTATATTTTAAAAATATTTACAAAGATACTTAATCTGTTTTTACTGTCTAGCTCCATAACTTATGCTAACAATTAGATCTGAATGAGATGACAAATCTTTTCTCAAAAATATTTCTATTCACGAAACACAGCGGACTTTCAGAGTAATTTTAACTAACTTTGTAGGTTGTGCTTCTTTAGCAAGTGAATTAACATGACAGGTTTTCGTGAACGTACATCACTTATTGAATTGATTCAATGAGAACTCCCCATATCATTCCGAGTAGCGCTTCATCAATACAGGGGCTCCCTAAAGTGTACAGGAAAAGAATAAAGCGCATGTACACGAGGTGGGTTGGTTTGCGGGGTTTTTGGGGAGGAAAGAGGGCTTTGTTGGGGTTTGTGATTGGGTTTATGGGTTTTTTGGTGTTTGTTTTTCTTTTTTTTCTTTTTTTCTTTTCTTTTTGAATAAAATGATAGTTGCATTGCTTAGAAAACTAAACAAAGTATGAGATCGTCACTTCCATTTGTTCTGGTGGATTTCACCAGAGTTCTCGATCAAGCATATTTGGGCAAGTAATGTTCTGGAAGGCGACAAACTTAGAGACACCTGGGATCGTAAAGGGGAGTAGACTTTTTTGCTTCATATCAAAGCTGTTACTGAAGTGGCTGAATAATTTCAGCGTGTTACTGACCTAATAATGTGACTCTAGGACACCATTTTTTTCGAAGTTCCTCTCGCTGCATTTGTTTGTTAAACTTTTTGTTTTCGGTGCTGATGCTGCTCAGAGAAACGCTTAAAATACTATCTTTAACTTGGTCCCTGCTTTTGCTGTTATACTGGATGTAACTTAACAAACGCACTGTTGCTGCTGAGAAATGGGGTGCTCGGAGCTCGTCCTGCGCCTCTATCTGCGTTAGCTCACTTCAGAGAGAAAAAAACATAGGGATGGCCGACGCGGAGCGCTTAGTCTACACATGTGCGTCTATATACGCATTATATCTATAGATGTGTACGTCCCATAGGTGTAGCTGGGAGCTGATGTGCACGGCAGTAACTGTGGAGTCTGGGGAGCAGAGGAGGGCAGGAAAACTCTTACTTTGAAGAAGCACTGCCCGCCGGCCTGTGTCTCCCCTCCGCTCTAAATTTTACAGCGCGGAGACCTTCCCGCAACTTTGCCCCTCGGCCCACGGGGGCTGCCCCGCCGGTGGAAACGGAGCCGCAGCGCCTGAGCCGGGCCGGCTCCCCCCGAGCCCCGCGGGGAGCCCAGCGGGGCCCCCGCCCGCCGCGCCTCCTCTCTGCCCGCGCCGCCTGCCAAGAACGCCCAAGCACGGTCACAGCTGCCGCCGGTGCTCGGGTCTCGGTTCCCCGTCGAGGGTCGATCCTGCCCTCTGCCAGCGGGTTCTGCACCCCGGCCGCGGGGTCCCTTGCGTGCCGATGACGGGCTCTCACGCAGCCCCGGAGGCTTTTCTGCCCTTGGGAGTCGGCTGCAACCCAGCGGGGTTCCTCTCCCGGGGGCTACAGCCAGTCGAGAGCAGCGATTGTCTCCCTCTGCAATCTCTTAATGCCGACTATGGCAGGCTCTGCCTGCACAGCCAGGCTGCCAGGCTGCAGGTGCTGTCGGGCAGACCCAGCTGTGCGCACCCACCGCCCCTCTCGTCCTTGGCACTGGGGCGATGCCCAGGCGGGAGGGCTGCAAACGTCGGGCCAGGAACCCCTTTGACTTTCGTCCAAGCGCTGCTCCCGAACGCCCTGACAAGGTGTTGACCGCCTATGGCGCCTTGCCATAGCTAGGGCGAGTGGCATGGGGCTTGGGGACCCGTCACTGCAACACACACCACACTTGCCTAGCGGGGTAAATGGCAGGGAAGTGCGTGGTACCTCCACGGTAACCCAAAAAAGATCGAGGATGGGATGCGGCGAACGAATTTACATCTTCGCAAAGGTACTGTGCGAGTGCGGCAAGGACGGAGAATAGGTCCCAGCAGCGTCATCTTCTGCGCTGCCAGGAGTTTCCTGTGGCAGCCACTTTCGAGGCACTCTGCTGGGTGGTACCGGGCCGCCGCTGCCCTCGCGGTGCTCGACGGAGAGGCGGCCCCGACCCCTGTCTGCCCGGCCAGCCCGGCCGCGGGGGCTGCCCGCGCTCCGCCAGGCACGCAGGACTGGGCACCCTCACCCCATCCCAGCTCGGGTTTCGTTTGGTTGGTTTAGGTAGGGGAAAACAGCTGCCGAGGAAGCACCTGAGAAAGTTTGGGCGAGCAGAGGCGGGACGATAGTGGGTGGGAGCGGGGCAGCGCGGACGTGCAGGGCTGCTCCCATCCCCCCACGGGGGGCGCGGCGGGGGAACCCCTATTCCTGCCACCGATTTTTCTCTCCAGCTCGAGGGAAGCTGCCCGCTTTCTGCTCGGTCCAGATTCCGCTTTTCTCTCAACGCTTTTTAATTACTTTTTTGAATTCGAACGGCTATCCTTCGGGAGATATGACAGGGTTTAAAACTCTCACTACGTATCAATAGGCGAAACCTTTGCATGGAGGTTGTCCCCATCCTTCAGTGTGTGAGCAATAGCTGTTGCTCCCTGGCTCTGACTTTTCCATGGACGCGCACGCACACACAATCTGCTTGTCTTTAAATAGTGGCTCACGAGGCGTGACCCGGACCTGGGAACCGTGTTGTCCTGTGGGGCTCGGGAGGGTGCTGGTGGATCGAGTGTTTCGTGCTCGGTGTCACGGGGAGGCTGTGCGTGGCGGTGGCGGAGCGCTGAGGCACGCCGTGCTTGTGTGGCAGTGGCGAGGCGCTGGAGCTGCTTTGCCGTGGGGAGGCCGGGCATGTTCTTGTCGTGGAAGTCTGGGCACGGCGTGGGCTGTGCACAGAGTAGGCTCCGCGGTGGTGGCTGTGTGTGTTGTGCGCGCAGGGGAGTGTGTGTGTGTGCGTGTGTGTTTGTGTCGGTGCATCGCCTTTCCACAATGGTAGCGTAATTATCTAGCTGAAACATTCACAAATGGCAAAAAGTTGCAAAATAGATCGACCTCCCTGAGATGAGAAGGAGCCAGTTTCAGAGCTGTGCAACCATCATGGTTTTTTCAATACATTTTATACAAGAGGATCTAGCGAGTGATTCCGATTCAATACACATAATCAGTTTGGAAGTCCTATTTCCATTTGAAAACAGGCCTATTTGCAATCATGAGGGCCGGACACGCTGTAAGATACAGGACGCATTCAGAGTAGGTGGTAGGTGAGAGAACCTACAGACAAGCACCAAATATTTTCTTCCTGCTGCAGACCATTTTTTACACTATGGTATTAATCACGACGTGTTTTTTAATATTTTTTTTTTTTAAATATCCCTTAACTGCTTTAGAAAGCAGGGTTTTGACCTATAGAGAGAGTCCCGGTGGAAAACACACACACACACACGCAAAACAAAAGCCCACCAAGTAAAAATTGTGATTGGAAAAGCCTGTTGATTGTCCTATCAATCACGTAAGGTTAACAGTCATTTAATAAAAAATTCGCTGGGCAAATGATCCCTAGAAAATGGTAATTTATTTTTTAAAATAAGGCCCAGAGGAGGGACAGGTGCAGGGGGTCTTAAGAGGAGCTACCACCCGCCGAGCCCAGAGCCCGGCACCGACGCCGGCTCTACTCCGGAGGAGCCCCACCCGCGGGAGCCGGGACCCGGGGCAGAACACGCACCCGCCCGCGGGTGCCGAAGCAAACCGAGACTCCCCGCGGTCGTGGCCCTCGAGAGCCGCGACCTGTCCTGCTGAGAGGGTGGGGAAAAGAATGCATGAAAGTCAGACCACAAAGCTTTGGGGGTGATATGGCATCAGGGAGGGCAGACTCCCTCTCTCACCTCGTCCCCCCACCCCTCCCGCAGCCTTCCCTACTCCAAGCAGGCACCGCACTTCCCCGCCTCTTCTTGCTCTAGAGCATTTTTTCTTATTCCTCAAGTACCCGAAGCCAGGAGAAAGCCAGGAGGCCTGCGCGTCCTCCACCATAATTATCCTGCCCGATAGGAACGGGCGAGGAAGCAGAGGCTCGTCTGCGGGTACCCAAAGGCGGAATACAGGCTCAGCCAGCCCCGCGCACAGTGAATTAATTGGCATTTCCCATTTCCCTCATTTACGTGTTTTTGCGGCGGTGCGTACCGCTGACAGCGCGACGGAGTTGCAGGCAGCGGCCCTGCCCGGCCCGGCCCGACCCTCCGCCCTGTTCTCTGTTTGGATTTTGAAGGCAGACACTTGTTTCTCATAGTTAAATAGCGTTCCCGTCCCAATCACAGCAGTCCTGCTTTCCGGGCTCCCACCCTCCGCCACACTGTTTTATTCTCTTCCACTTTAAAAGGCCAAATCAGCTGTCGGAAAAGGCGGGGGGGCGGATATGGTAAATAAATAAATATTTGAATAAATAAGGCAATGTCGTAGAAATCTGAATTAGCCCTACAAGAGGCACAAACTGTTATTACTGACTTGCAAGCCACACACGCACTGATGAGAACGACAGGTGGATTTGTGCGGAGCCCCGCCGCTCGTCCCGGGGCGCGGCGGGCCCGGCGCTCGCTGGATCTGCGGGAGGGGCAGCTCCGGACAGAGCTCCGGGACCCGCTGCTCATCCAGCCCTTCTTCTCACTCCCTTCCCCGCGACCTGCAGCCCCTCCTTCTCCCGTGCAAGAAAGAGACTGGAAACTTCTCTCCACTGGGGTTTTTGCTTTGCTTACCCCAGCCCGCCAAGGAAGACCCACATTCCTCCCTCCGCGCCAGCTCTTTAGGTCTGAGCCCTAATTAGGGCTCGGGCCAGACGGCCCGGCAAGGGGCCGGGTGCTGGAGGCCCCGAAAGGCTGTGTTCGGTGCTTTGAAGAATGTCCTCCCCGGCCCGAGGTTTCACAGTGACAAACCTGCTCTATCCTGTCCCTCTTCCAAAAAAACACAACGGCTGGGCACTAATCACCCGTGAGACCCTTCCCATGACCAGCCGAGCAACAGGGACAGGGAGCCCCTCCGGGCTGGCTTCACATTCATGATAGACATTTGGTCATGGGGGGAAGCTGCTGGCCAGTTTCTATAAGGAAGGGGCCCTCGGAGCCGGCTCCGAGGGGCGCCGCGGGGCTCCGAGCCGCAGCACTCCTCACCGCTCGGCGGGGATTAGCACTTGCTGTGCCCCAGCAGGGCTTCGCGGTGGCCGCTGTTTCCAAGGGACAGCTGCTTTCCCCCTGCCCAATGGCTGGAACTGATTCACCCACGAAGACCCACGGCGTGGGGAAGTGGGTACGGGGTGCGAAAAAGGAGAAAGAAAAAGGACCAACTCGTCTTGGGAAAAGTTATTTCCCAGCACAAACACCGATGGTTTTATTCACGCGACTTGTCCCACCAAAATATATGTGATAATAATGGGGAGTCAGGAGTAGATTTTGGCTCCACGTGTTTTCCTCCTCTCCTCAAGTCACCCAGTTGAATCGCGCCGAATTTCTCGTCACCTGGGAAAAACATTCCAGGGCTCCCAGCAGAACAGGGAAACTACTCCGATCCGATTTCCTTTTTTACGTAATTCCTAAAGAACAGTCTAGATCTTTGTGCGTGGGTGTATGTGACCAAGATACAGGGAGATATCGGGGGTCAAAACTTTATTCACATCGGTAACAGTCCCGACCTAGAAAGACACATGTTGCCCCCAGAAGCATCGTGTGTTTTCACAGTCTCTTATTTCAGTTGTCATTTAAGAACTACTCCCACCCCCATGTCCACCGCGCTTCGGCAAAAGGAACAGGCGAACATTTTAGTAACAGAAGTGACCTAAAAATTATGAGTGCTACAAATGTATGCATGTGTCCCGTGTTAATGCAGACCTTCTGCAAAATCATGGTGCATGCATATACACTAAAGTGTGCGTAGATACGTCTTAGCAAGAGTGTGTTCCTGTAGAAAAGTGTTTATTTCCGTGTTGAGTTACCCAAACATACAATAGAGAGCCGCACTAAATCAGGGTGAGATTTGCCGGGAGATAGGGTTAATTCAGCATGCAGCGAGTTATGAGGGGGAAAAAGGACATTAAATACAAAACGTATCAGAAGATCCTAGAAAAGGCTGGTTATTTCTGTGTATCGTTTGCCAAAGCGCAGGAGGTCCTTTTATTCTTCTTTATTTACATATTCGTTTGATTTAAATATTTACTCCTGGACAGTGGTCAAACTATCCATGGGATGGAGATATTCCAAGGTATTTTGAAAAGGTACAAACCGCTGTTTTAAGGTCCCTGCACAGGTCTTTAAATGAGGGAACCAGGAAGCAGGAGAAAAAAAAAAAAAAAGAAAAAAAAAAGAAAAACGGCACTCGTCCAAATGACTAACATTAAAAGAAAAAAAAAATCTGTTGCTAATATTTCAAAGAACAAAGGGATGGATAATTCTTTTGCTCAATGAATACAAACTAAATACCAAAGCATCTTCACGAATAAAAGAGAACAGATGATGGATTTCATTAAATATTTCACATTTAAAAAATTATACCTTTTATATGTACTTGTCCTTAACCTTTAAAAGGAACTGCTGTAAATACAAGATCCGTACTTTCTCTAATAGATTTTAGTAGGAGCTGGTGACAGAGAACTGATTTCTTTTCTATTAGGCTTTAGTACATCTTTGTTGAAGGCCTGCAGAATGACCAGGGATTAGATTTGCATCTCTTAGACTCCCTGTGTGGTCTTTGTAAGGAGCTTGTAACTGTTAAAAATGACTTGTTAGGAAGCGTGTGGGCTCTCATCTCTTTGCTTTTGACAGAATGATTGTGAAATTCAGATTGTTCTTATAGGCTTTAGCCTGCAGATTCCACCTGAGCCTTAAGCAATTAGAGCTTAATCTCAGTGCAATCATATTTGAGTTAGAATTTATTGCACTTTGTTTACTTCAATTAAAGAGCTACAGAATATTTCGGAGCAGTTTTTAAGTGATATTCTCCAGGCAATAGTTAATTTTTTCAACCCCTGAATGTTATCCTTACCGCCCCATCGCTCGGCGGTTTGGAGTGCAAAGCACTCTTCGGTTTCCCGGGCGAAAATGAATAGGAAACAGCAGGAAAGAAAAAACAAGCTGAAATTCCTTGCGACGCGGAGGGCAGAAGATGCCTGCTGCATCCCTTTCTTCTAGGAGCCGGCGGGAGTAGTGGCGTGCCCCCGGGCCGGACCCCTCTGCCTACGAACGGGGAAACCTCGGGGCGGGAGGGAGGTGAACCATCCCCGGGATGGGGCCCGGGGCTCGCTGGCTTTAAAGCGGTGGCGGCGGTGGCTGTCGGCGTTCTCGGAGCGTGGGCTGGTCGGTTCCCGAGGGGAGCCTCCCGCTGCCCGCCCCCGCCCCGCCGCGGCAGCACGCTGGCACGGACACCGCGGGCAGCCCCGGCACACCCCCCTGTAAGGCGGCTTCCCAAAAGCACCCCAGCAAAGCGACACCTAACCACGCCACCTGCCTGCCGCTGTCCGAGACTTTTACTGTCAGGCTATAAATCGGTGAAACGGGGAAAATTTACACTCAGAGGGCTTCTTTCCTCTCTCGTACGACAAGTTTCTATTTGTGTTCAGGTTTCACATGGGCAGTCTGAGAAGGATGCTTTTACTAGTGACATTCACATAATTACGGTTTTCAAGTGCCATCCTCTCGTTCCTTTCTTCTTTTTTTTTTTCCTCTTTTCTCCCCACCCCCCCTCCAACCCCCCAATCATTAGGACTTCTCGAAAAGTCTTTATCAATTCTCTGTGAATTAAACTCAAAAAATTTCAAAAGGCTTTAAAATTTGGGGTTATTCTGTTTAAAATCTGGGGACATTTTTTTTTTCCTCCCCATGTGAGAGAAATATTTGCCATGAGTATACTGTCAGGGCCCGATCCTTTTCCTGCTGAAGTTACGATGAGAGACCTCCTCCAGCTCTCAGCAGAATAGGATCAAGCCCTTCCATGCTAATAGAGGTTTAATAGCATCAGCACATGCCCAACAACCACCATTATAACCTTGACCCGGTCAGGTGCAATGATATTGCTCCTCCTAAATTTATCCTGCATTTCCTTGGTGACAGCAAACAGCTCTCTATCACCTCTCACAACCCACAATAACCCACAGGCAGTGATACCAATAACCCACTGCTCTTTTGTCATCCTTTTCCCTCAGAAAATAGAGATATTTTACTATTAATAAGTAATAATAGTAAAAAATAATCACACTATCTGCATCTTTCAGCCCCATCAGCCTCTATCACTCAGAACATTTCAGCCCAATGGTGACAGCTGAAGTCAATTGTCATATTTTTAAAAATGAGTGAGTTACCCTCTGATCTGAGTAGCCTTTGACGTGATGTTGAGTGTGGAACTAAGTGCTGGAGTGCAAGAGCTCCCATGTGTAACCTGCTCCATTAACTGTGCTGCTAGGCTTACCCCATTTGCCCTGAAAATTTCTTTACAGGGAGTGTTTGGGTAGTCTGGCATTATCACTTTAAAAACTTTGTTTCAGGGCTGCTAGAGGGATATAAGTCTGACCTTTCTTTCTTGCAGGATTATTTTTAAACCTCAGATTTTTACTACTTCCTTGGACCTGCCATGATTTACAGTTTGTCTCTTGCTTTCAGTCCAAAAGCCACAGACACAATTTTGCCTAACAAAACTTGATATTTATTTGAAAGTATCTATATATATTTCTGCAAAATAAAGTGTTCTTCAGACCTTTCCTATAAGGTGGAGATACATTCACCTAATAATCAGTGCTCTAAGAAAATAAAATAGTAGAATCCAACAATACTCTCTGCAGGATGCTCCAAACCAACTGATTTTAATGCTAAAAAAATATTACTCTTACAATGGTGTCATCCAGGAAAAATATTTTCTTCCTGAAATAATTGGCAATTCTTGCCTTAAAAGATTGTTAAAAAGATGAAGGCGACTCAGGCCACAGCTTAATCTGTTTTACATTAGGCTTGAACAGAGCTGAACGAGTTCAAATGATGACTTTTTTGGCTATCAGTCCAAGAGTAACCCTGTATCTCTGCTGCCCCTCCTCTTTCCTCTGCTTGTAGCACCTGTGATTGTGTGTGTGTGGCTTATTCACAGAAGGCAGAAAGATCTGGACTTATGGCAAAGTAAATACAGCAAAGGTTCTACTTTGACAAAAGAAACTGACCGTGCCAGTACTATCCTTGCTTGAGACAGAACCAAGAACTAGAGAAGCAATAAAGGAGAGACTAAAGCCAGGAGGTAGACACTTTTTTCAACATGCATGTATTGAAAAATGCTAGAAAAGGAAAAAAACAGAGAGAATCCAGCATTTTCTTCAAGCATTATCTCACACAGGATTAGGATAATGAGAGAGGCTGCTGAAAGAATGGAGCGCAAGCATGAAGAAACAAGCCAGAGCAATGCTAACATGTGCAAAGCTCTGCAAAAACAGCATGGAATCCCGTTCTCCAAAAGACTCCAGACTTTATTAGAAACAGGAGGAAGCTGATCAGACTGTAGGCAAGTGAGCTCAGTTCAGTCTATTTGGATGATTTTGACACTTCACTGAGGAAGAACAGGTTTCACAGCACAGTAACATAGAGAAGTTATGTGCTGAAATCCAGGAGGGAGCAAAGGGGTTTTAAGTGGTAAGTCTCTGAATTATGCTAAGAGGCATACCAGCAGGCTCTTTTGATATGGAAAGTGAAATATGACCTGCAACCAACAACTTCCTAGGATGTGGAGAAAGTCTTTCCAACTAGAGAAAGGGTGGACCCAGTGTTATCAAAAACAGATCTGCAGAGAAGTTTGAAAAAGGGCTTCAAAACATGCAGAAGTAGCCTTGTTTTCCTTGTGCTGAAATTAATGGAAAAGCTTTCTTGGCTTCTAAAGATGTAATTACATTATTCCTTTAGTGGGTATTTTTGGGAAGCTCAGAGGTGAGAATATATTTGACTGCTGCAGAAGCCAGTCATAGCCAGTCAAAACCCCTCAACACAGCTGCACAAATCTGGGGACATTTTTAAGGAGTTGGTTTTTTTAAATTTTGTTTTATTCTGAAGTCCTCTGTGTTACAGGTATATTTCAGCGAAGAAGTCAAATTTTAAGTGTTCCTGCTTTTTTTTTTTTTTTTTTTTTTTTTTTTTTTTTTTTTTTTTTTTTTTTTTTCCTAGGGCTGTTGTCACTTGGACAGATCTATTCTGGAGTAAAACCTGATGCATCCAGTTCTGGGTTACAGATTCAGTGCACTGGGATTTCTTATGAAACAGTGGGGAATTTGTCTGTAGAAAGGAAGACCTCAGTGACAAAAGCATCTCAGTAATTTTTCCTGTTTCTCTTATCTAACAATTTAGTTAAGTGAAACCCAGATGTCAAGACTGCTTTGTAAGACATAAGCTGCAGGACAAACATGCCCTCTAGTAATATAAATAATGGAAACACATTATTTGTAATCCTTAACTTTTCAATATGCAATCTATGCGATCTTTGTTATTGATTGTTTTAAGATAATGTGCCCAGAGCAAAGAAATGGGTCTATTTTTTTCACATTTTGAGTAGAAAAAAATATGCTTTGGTCACAATCTGAATTTTGTCAAGAACTGTGAAAGGTAGATGTCTCCAAAGAGGACAACAGGTTTCAAAAATGTCTTTAAAGTCAGATTCTTTCTGGGTGCTTTGTCTCATCCAGGCCAGCCTATTGCAAAATAGTCATGGAAAAGAGTGAATGATCCAGTGTCTGCTTGGCAATAAAGAGCTTGCACTGTAATGTACATTAGTACCAAAGCTTGGAGGAACAAGGAAAGTGAGATGGTATATTTTGGAAGTTCTCTGCAAATCTCCACTGTCTGAAGTGAGGAAAACTGCTGCCACTCATTTCCAGTAGCATGCTGCACCAATAAAACCCAGGCTCTAATGAAGGGGTAAGGCTTATGGAGGTGTATGAGGCTATTACAGCTTAGACAAAAGTGCTGGTAATACTGCAATGATGGGAAAGAAATGGGGATGGTATGAGTATTCAAAATTTCACAGAAACTAGAACATTATTCATAGAACAATGGTTAAGCTTACAGAAAATATTATATAAAAAGGCAAAGTCAAATCAAACCAGTAACTCATATAACTCAGTACCCTTTCCTTGGACAACAGTACTACCTACTGCTTCTAAAACAAGATGCTCAAAGTGGTTAAGTATAGAACAATTGGCTTCAATGAGTGCTATCAGAATTGTGTCTGGAAGCTTTCTGAACTTCATTAATTCTTGGACTTTCCCAGGTGTACCTGGGTGTATCAGGATTAGCAGCACCTCTGAACCATGAGGACTCACATTTGGCTGTTCAAGGCCTCACTTTTCCTGAGCTCTTAAAGAGGCAGGGTACAAAGGGCAACTTCTTTACTGATGTTATATTATAAAGTAGGGTTCCTCTTTCTCACAGTATCTTGGAATCTGTTCCATCATGATGTTCATGCAGTGTGTAATGCAACCTTTTTTCTAGAAGTTGCAGAAACGGGAGCAACCTGGAGAAGCCAGGTTTTTCTTGTTGAGTCAGTAAGTAATTTTGTAAGATCCAAAGGTCTTCTCCTATTTCTAATGTCCTCTTATTTCTAGTGTCCTCTGGTGTTATCTAGTTTAGAGCATGAGCTATATACATCACTATTTTGGGCAGTACAAATGTTATCCTGAATAGCTGGTATGTCCTCTGAAGAAAAAAAGCCACAAGATTTTATGAGTCCTCTCATAATAGGAGGAATCACCACTGGTTGTTTAATTCACATAGCAAATGGAAACAAGAATACGTGCCACAGTCCAAACTCTTCTCTTCCTACTCTTAGGAGTATTGGGTTTCTAAAAAACATCTTTGCAAATACAAACAATATCTTCCTTTTTGTTCTCTCTTGTGTACTCCGTTTCCACTCCAGTTTAGAAGTGACATTTTAGTTATATTTATTTATGGAATACAAGCTTTTTTTTTCTGTATATGAAATCAATGAAGTGTATTTTTCCAGGGCAGTAGCAAAGAGGTTGAGGTGATACAGTGACACTTTACATGTAACTAGGAAAAGATTTCCTATACCAGACGTCATTTTAATTAAGCAGAAAGAAACATGACGCCTTAGAGCTGAAAGCTTAGGCTAGGAAAACGCCAGCTGAAATAAGGTGCAGATCTTTAACAGTGAAGGTGTAAGAGTGACAGTTCCTCTACCACTTTAAACTGAAGGTGTATGTCTTTCTGCAGCATGCACAGAACCCTGATGTAGAAATTACTGGGGGACATGTGGTCACCTGCTGTGCGCAGGCAGTAAGACAGATGATACACACTGGCTCTTTCTTGTCTCAGTTTCAGTAACTCTGAGGAATCCTACACCAACAAAGCCTCTTTGTCCTTGAAATGTCTCAATGCTCTCTTTTTCAGAAAGGGTATTACTGGAGATCAAGACCATTAGCCACTCAATTACAAAGGTAACACTGATAACCTGACATCTACATCTATGCTATGCCTAACCTGAATTCAATATATAAAGAAGTTTGCAAAGCTTTTATCCTTATAAAACCCTGGAATAGCAAATAGGAACAAATGTTTCAGTTGGAGAAAAGGGATTCTGTCTCTATGTTAATGCTCAATTTACGTGGAAACACTGCTTCTCTGTACTTACTGTATCATCCATCACGTGTAGTCTCAACAACCCAGTGACCCAATACGGGCCACCTCCCTTCTCAGGAAGTGGCATTACTTACACATCTCAGCTGTTGACAAGTCCATCCTATACACCTGTACTTCACAGCATGTGAAGTCCTGGGGTCTTTTCAGTCTCAAAAACATGGGTTTCTCAACAAAACAAGACAAACTGCCATCGCACAGGCACATGAAAGTACTGGAATCTTAATTTCCCCTGAAAAGTCCACACCAAACCCCCCACAAATCCATGGTGCCTGGTATGATCAGCTGTTACAGGGCTCCCATACTCAGTCCTGACACAAGTTCCCTAATGGTTTCAGTCTGTCTGGAGAAAGCAGTCATATAATGGAAACACATGGCAACCCATATTTCATTGTCTCTATCGAAGCTACAGTTAATTTGGGTTCTTTGTGTATGTGACCCAAGAGGAAGAGGCCTCCAGAAAGCTTTTACCACCTGTCTTTCACTAGATTTAATACTTTTATTTCTCGCTGCCACAGCCCCACTTTTCTGCTCCCTATGTATCTTCTCTGTTTCCAGTCTAAGTGTTTCTGCAGGGAAAGAGGAAGGGAGAGGGCACAGGAGTCAGCTCTGCTGCCAGTTCATGCTGGTGTATCAGGAGCTAACTGGGGCTGAAGAATGTACTTTGGCTGCTACAATAAGCCTTTAACACCTCAAGTAAAAGGGCTTCTTCAAACCCAACACAGTCAGGAAAAAGAGAAATCTCAATTAATCTGAAACATGTTTTTCACTTTTATGCTAAGAGTCAGATTACCTTTTCAATTCCAGCTTCATATCCAGTATCTAATACAATACAATTGAAATAAGATTTGAGGGTTGCTTTTGGAAATCTTTGCTCCACCAAAAGGGGACTTCCAGAAAAAACCAGCATGGTACTTTCCAATGGAAAAGTATGATCTGCCCTCAATGTGATGCACTACTAGACCAATGTTATTTAAAAAAAATGCACATGGTTTGGAGACCTGAGATCTTAGATATATGGCCTATGTAATGTATCTCAATGACCCAGATGATATATTCAGACTGTACAGGAATTGCAGTCCCATTTTTCAGATGCCTCTAACTCTCAGAGTTAGCCAAGTGTAACATAACAATGAAGTTAATGCCTTCAGAAAACATTTCAATTCTAGATATTTTGTTTTTAAAATCTTAATAAGTAATGACAGGAAGGAGACAAGGGGGGGGGCAGGGAGGAAGTGCAGATGGTAATAATGGGAACTCAAATGGCTGCACAGAAAGAGGAAGATAAGAAACCCAAAGGAAAATCATAAAGCCAGAGGAAATAGAGAGGAGATAGGAGGATATGGAAGAATTGGAATATATATTGGTTTTACTGAAGGAGAGAATTCTTCTTTTTGAATATTTAATTCCATTGAAAAGCATTTAATGTAAACAGGTGATTGATTTATTACAAGTAGTATTTATTTTCTTCTTAAACCCTGTGGAAACCTACCACAAGTTGCAATTTCAGTATGTATTCTTCTGCAGATGAAAAACTGTCTGTGCTCTGAACTGTCAGAGATTTCTGCTTTCTCTATTACGTGGATAACCACTGTCACACACAGGGCCTTTGATGATTCTTACTTTCTGGTGCAAAGGTGATGATGATGTATAGATTAAGGGGAGCTTAATCATCTGACTGCAGTGTCTAAACCCCAGAAACAGGCCCAGCTTCAACCAAAGAAAAAGAGTGAGAAAAGAGTTTTACCCAAATGAAGAAAACAGGTTAGAGAGAGCAGAAGAAACAGGCTCAATGATCTTCTAGAAATTTGTAGCATGAGGGTGAACAAGAAAATAGCCTGCTGAACTGTGCAGCTAACATCTCAGTCACAAGTCTCTCCTTATTCTCTTTGCTCTCAAATCCTTAGAAGCAGCAGGAGCAGCGTAACAGAAACAAAAGATGTAGTACACTCTCACTGACCCCAAGCCTGAAGAGGCCTCTCAGCTCCAATTCCACTTTATAGAAGTGTGATTTCATAGGGGTCCAAGAATATGTCATGGTTGTCTGAGGGGCATAACAGCGGATGGAGAGAAAGGGTAGGTCCTACCTACTGTCAGCATTAAATACACACAGTATTTCAGTTGGGATTAATTTCTTCTGCAATCCAACAGCTGACAGACTCTACTCTGGTGTTTGCACTCTGGAGTTTGTTTTTGTATATTTTAGCCAACTGTCTGTTCCTGCAGCCCTCCTTAGCATAACGAGAATCTGATGCCCCAGAGGGTCAGTGAGAGTGGTGAGCACAGACTGATCACAAGGTACGACTTCAAAAGATGCAGATTCCAAGTGGGAGATAGAGCTCCCATTGCAGACTGGCTCCTGTGTGATGCAGAGTTAAGTTCTTGAAATCTTCAAATGACTCGTTTTAGACCCTCTGAGTTTAGATTAATGTCTTGTTCTGACTTCTTAGAGTCAGTATGGGAAGGAATGAAGAAACTTTCTAGGAAAAATAAAACAACACTTTTGAAACAAGGATAAAGAATTTGAAAAGTGGCATGAAGAGGTGATGGGTAAATTAGCAGTCAGATGAAAATTACAGATTTCTTTTATGTGTGTAGCCAATGGGAAACATGAGATGTTTAAAAGCAAATTATTTAGAAGTGGTGGTTTTTTAAATATTAAATAAAATTCATTGCACTGCATATCTCAAGATATTAAAATTCCAGAGGCACCAACTAAAGACAGATGATGAATTTTTACACATTCCACACATCTTTAATATTTAAACAACCTGATTTGCAAAATAAGAAAACACCTGCTTTTACAGCACTGAAATAGCTTTTTTATTATTCCAATTTTTAATTTTTAACTGAGTGTATCTCCACAGACAAACAGAGGTAAAGGTAGGATGTAGAGGATAGCAGCATTTACTTCTGATTCAAAGTTATCTTGTGTATGAGAGAAGGGAAAATAAATAATTGATTTTCTTTCAGCTTTCTCTATGTCTAGACATGCTTTCTTTGTATATCTACCTTAAAAATATAGCTCTGATTTAGAAATGCAGCCACAAAGCAGTATGTTTCATATATACACTGTACTTAGAGAAGGGCACAAATTCACTAAATTACATTTTACTTTAAAACATAAAAAGCAACATGCCAGTGGAAATATTTCTAGTGTATCCATCAAGAATTTTTTAAGAAAAAAAACAGTTAAAATTGTAAGGATATTGAATTTATCTGGTTTTAAGCAAAAATCTATTGAACAGCAAAATAAAAGGTATTGTACTGTGTATTCCTGCTTAAAACCGAGAGCAACACTGAAGCATCGCTGTTAATTAGCTCCAGTCAACATGAAATGCTTTACAACATTTCTCACATCAGTGCTTCACCTCAGCTTTAGAATAAACATTTCCCACACTCTACATGAAGAAAATAACAAGAAAGCATATAGCATTTTCATTCAAATTAAGGAGATATTTTAGACAGTATTCCTGTACCAGAGAAGATATCTTTTTAAATTTACATAAAACCAGAGATTAAACCACTGAACATTGTGGTTTGTAATTCTATTTTTGTGTGTTAATATCTGTTCTTAATCATCAAATCATATATATATCTTTTTTAAAGATCTTTTCACCTTTCTGTACTTACTTTAATTTTTGTGTACTCCAGTTATCTGTTATGGAAGAGAACCGTTTGTAAAGGCATCATACAAAAAACTCCATTTAATGCATTATAAATAATGAAGTGCTACATTATAATAATTATTTCCATATTAACTGAATGCACAGCTGAGTCACCTGTATTAAACGTCTACACTTTGCTTAATGCCTTTAAATAGCATCTGATCTTTCTTCTTATTGCAACTATTCAACTAATATTGTAGCCCAGAGGAGGGTGCAGAGTTAACTTGTATAAGGCCAACGACTTTCCAAGGAAGAAGCACTCTATTTAATGCATTATATCTATGTAATTTTATTTTGATTGTGCAATGTATGTATTTAAAAGGCTAAGACTCTTCGCGTCATTCATTTCAAAAAGGCACTAAAAAGCTTCCCATTTTACATAACAACTGAGATGAAATGTCTAAAATGCTTTCTTTCCAAAAAAGTGGCTGTAACTTCAGAGTGAAGGATGCAAAAGCTTGTCTATGGATTAACATCAGTTAAAACATCAGAATACAGTATTTGCTTTAAAAGGTATTATTTTAAAATCTGGGGTTTAGTATTGACTGTGTACATATTTATAAACATGTACTATTGTTGTGGTCAGAGGCAATGCTTCAAAACTCAGAATCGTGTTTTTAAACAAGGACACATAATAGAGAATGCAGAAGACAAAAAAATATTTTGTCTAAACAGCCACACTAAGTGACACAGCTTTTTGTGAACTTTCTGAATCCCAGCAACATATTTTCCTCAGACATTATTTATTATTTGTTCACTGTTGCTCTTCATGTTGTAACAACAAGTAAGTAGTACTAAGACATTTTCTGCCCCGCAGTTGTAAATACCAGACCCAACCAAAAAGGGGCCACTTTTATTACAAAAGTGAATGAGGTTTGGCAATGGGATTAATTAGGAACAGGGAATGCAAGGATTCACACTTAAAAAGGAAACTACCTTGTATCATTAGTTTGATTGCTTAGGGTGGGGGGGGAAGAAAGAAAGAAACAAACAGTAAAAAACAATCCCAAACCCCTTTCAATAAGAATTGAAAGCAGAAGTAAATGAAATTTCAAAGGCTGCTCTTAAGCTTCTCTGAAGTCTCATTTGTATTTAATAAACTACTGCAATAGAGCATATGCCTTCAAATTATTTAATGCTTCTATTACAGGAGATATTCAAAACTGACCAGCGGGACTATTGTGCCATTCTTGTTCATGTTTCAATTAAACAGTTGTGAATGAGACACTGTTTGCTTGCAAAGAATGCAACGTTCTTAACACATTGGCAATTTTATGATCGGTAGCTAATGAAAAATCACATTGCTGACCCCATCATTTTAGTAAATACAATGTCAATGCCTCAGCTCCAACTTTGAGTATTGAAGTAGTCATAGATTTGTCTCTGAATTCATTGTTTCTAGAAGCAAATATATCTCAGGGAAAGGTCAAATGGTTTAGGTAAAAATATTTGAATCCTTTTGACAGACAAAGTTTTAAAGGGAGTCATGGAGTTACAGAAAGTTGATACTAGACTTTGGCTCAATAGGAGGATATACTGTGTGAGAAATTTTAAAAGAGAAAATTCAATCACTTCATTTGTCACAATTTTCAACAACAAAATTGTCTTCTGCTAATATGGAGAGAATCTGCTGTGCTATGTACAACTGAAAAGAAAAACATTTGAAGAAAAAAAATCACAAGCACAGAGCAGTCAAACACTTCTATCTAGAAAATACTGGCACTTAATTCTGGTCTTCTTCATGCTCCTTGGCTGAGGATCAAAATTCTTATTTGGACAAAACTCTCACAGCTGTCTTTCTCTAGATTTTTGCCTAAGCAGAAGTGACAAGAATTTGCCATTTTGTACACCAGCCTGGTTTTCTGCACTCTCGTACAAATTTAAGCCACTGGCTTCAGCTGAATTATTTTTGGTATACATTATTAAATGAGAAAGAGCTGATCCCTTGGATTATACATTTTATTTACATAATGTAAATGTAACTCTAAGTCTATTCAAGAAATTACAGCTAATGAAGCCTAGGAAATTTGTTGATGGACTGGGGAAATCTTTCTGTCCTAATCTTCTCTTTTGTGTGTTACTTATTGTAATAGAATCAATAAAAAACAACAGTAATGAGAAAGGAAGTAGAAGAAAGAAAACTACTTGGTGGCTAAGCACACAGGCACAAAGGCACAGAAAACAGCAGCACAGGGATGAAATATTCTTTACAGACTGTGCCTAGTCAAAATGAAATGAATGAGCCATATGAAATTCTGATTCAACTTTTATATTAGTATAAAGAAAACTGATTTTAAAGTGTGCTGCATTCAATTATGAGAAAGATTGAAGCAACATATATTTTAGAGTTAAAAGTAAACAAACAATAAATGAATGAATGAACATTACACAGTAATCTGTTTAGAAAATCTATCTAACCAGGCCTGACACTGAAACATGTTTTGGGAAAGAATTCAATAAATATGGTATTCAGCTGGAAGAACTGCAGGAATCAGATCCAACAGCTATGCCTGAAATTCTTTAATACACATGAATATATTTAACTTCTATCTTTCTTCAGTAAAACAACTCTTTTCCATAACAAACTATTTCTTTTTCTGGGAGAAACATATATTTTTAAGACCATGCCTATTTAACTTCTAAGGTCTTAAAAAGACTTCTTATGCAACCTCATGAACAGATGCCTAAATAGGGCAGGGAAACAAAGAGAAAGTGCTGATAAAATACAAACTCATCTATCATATTTGTAGTTATTAACAAGAAACATAAAGTACAGAAAGGTGCTCTAAATCCTCTTTATTTGGCCAACCAGTTCAATGGAACTACCTGCCCCAGGAGAGCAGAGTTTTGGTAAAATATGGGTTCAGATGCACCTTTAAAAGGAGTACAGAAAGGGACAAGACTCTAGAAGAATGTTTCCGCTGGGAAGAGTGGTTTATTGCAAAAGCAGAAACATAGAAATTGAATCTGAAATACACAGTTCTTACGGAATCAGCTGAAGTCAAAGAAGTTCAGGTGCATTGTGTAAACTCACTTTTATGCTGTATTTCCGGGGGGGGGCATGATATATAGCTTTCTCTCAGACTTGACTGCAGGCAGAAAACATTCTGAAGGACCTTTTGTTTGATCTCTGGTGGCTGAGTATCCACCTTGGGCTTTCTCCTTACGTATGGATCTACTGAGACGTGCTGCTGTTGAATTCAACGGAATTGAGCCCTAACTGTGATTGGGATATGAGGACACATAATTAGCTGTGTTAGAAAACTGACCCTCAGTCTTTCATTAAGATGGAATTTTACCCTGTAAAATTTGAATTAGTAAAGACATTTTAATCAGGAAAATAAAATAACCAAATGATTCTCCTCTGTTGTTATTTTTACATCGCAGTGAGACAATGGTAGGGAAACTCACTTTAGGTGATATCACTTAATTAGGAAAAGCATCCTAATCAGATCCCCCTCCAATTGCAATAACTGTGGGGAGTCAAGTACATTTCTCTATCAAAGTAGGAAGCTGCAGTGAAGTATAGATATTGATAATTTAAACTGTGACACAAGAGCTATAGAAGAGAAGGCACAAACACTAAGAAAGCAACCTCCTATTTTCTATACTCCAATTTCAGGACTGCTTCTAAAAGATACATGTTACAGATCTTATGACATTTCTGCACCTCCACTTATTCAAATAATGGCAGGATCACTACTTTCATATCCAAGACCCAATGGCATGGCACATAGCACACTCTTATTGGTGATTCATTATGAGTAACTGAGACCACCTCACTCCTTGCATTTTCCTGATATTTTTGTCCATCTTACTTAGTGTTGCACACTATATATGGAAAACCTGATCCTCTTATGGACACAGAGAATTTCTTGCTGGAAGGTTCCTGTGGTTAGCAGCTATATTTGCCTGGTGCTTTTGGAACCCCACATCCTCTGATTCAATTAAGGCAACTGTGGATTAATGGCACAGTTAAGCCTTCTGTATTTATAAATATGCTTACAATTTCCCTCTTTACATTTATCTCCAATACTATGAGTGCCTATTAATGATAGCATTGTATACCATTCAGTTTTTTACATAGGAAAAGTGGCTTTGGCTTACTGGGCCTGATAGTCTGCCTTCTGCACTACACTAATGCAAAGTCTAGGAACTCCAGAAGTCCCCTTCAGTTTCAGAGTACATCTTGAGGTTTATTTCAGTGAATCAGGTTTTTTAGTAAGGCACCTCCTACCTAACTACAAGTAGCCATGCATAATAGAAGCCGTATAGAAGGGAAAGGGAAATAAATACTAAAGTACTACCAATTACATGCAATTAATTGCATTGCCAACACCAATCATTGAAAAGTTACAAAACAGGCTTTAAGATAACAATTTTTAATACATCTGTAGAGCCCTGTTTATGCACTTACTAAATTTGCATGTTTGGTTCCCCCCAGTTTTCCTAAGTGAACAGCTGTTAGCAACTTCAGCACGAATTTGGGGGGGAAAGATCAATGCTTATATATTGACTACACAATAGTCAATATAGATTTTAAAATAGATTTTAAAAAAGTTTTTGATAAAGTTCTTCATCAAAAACTCTGAAAATTAAACTCTCCCAGCATAAGATGGTAGGTTTTCTGCTTCAAGGACAGGAGTAAATGGCTAGGTTTTACCATGTTGGTGAAAAATATGGAAGTAGGTTACCAGTACATTCTAGCTAAACTCTAGAGTCCAGAATACTCATAAATTATAAGAAAATGGGGGTGGCCATGAGTAAAGAGGGACTGTTGCTGACACTCAAGCTCTTCAAAACTAGAGTATTTGCCTGGTACTTTTGGAACCCCACATTTCAAATACTTCAAATATTTCAAAAATAGAGTATTTTAGAAAGATCTCAAGATCTCACACTGAGTAAGTGTGGCCACTAAAATGACTATTGAACCTAATGTTGATGTATGCAAAATAACAAACCTGAAGAAAAACAACCCTTTTACATACAGCTCTACATACATAAAGACAGACTCTAAATTAACCAGCATTTAATTTAGGCCGAAAGGAGCCTTTGGCAATCTTTTTGTATAGTCCTCTGAAAACACCAGCTCAATGATCAGTAATGACATACGTGGAACGTGACATGTTAGAAATTACTGGGGGAGATAGAGAAGAAAATAGAAAGTATCACCAGGTCAGTGAACAAGTTCATACTGCAGCCACACATTAGACACTAGCTCTACAGTGAAGCCACCACAAAGGAATGTAAGTTCACAATGGATTCAAGAAAAAAAAAAAAATAGAAAACCAGATCAGATTTATCAGTAGGGTAACATAAATTCTTACCAAGTCTTAGTTTATTACACTAAGACTCTTCAGCTTGGAAACCGAGACCTGTAAAGAATGTCATGAGGAAGATGAATAAGGAAGAACAAGAGGGCATCTAGTGAAAGGATGAAGTAGTAGGTTTAAAAGTAACAAAAATAAATGCTGCATAATCATTTNAGCAGATAACCTGTCTTTTAAACCTAGACATAGGGTTTTATGGGGCCAGAAGTGCAAGGGGGTTAAAAGGCCTTGGACAAATTAATGGAATTAAACTCTTCATGTGGTTACTTGCCACAACATGACCTCAGTGCAAATTTTTGCTCAGTAAATCATTAAACCATTGATTTCTTAGATGTCTAAGGGAAAACACAGTAGTATCATGCTGTATTTCCCATATCTATTAGATTGTGGGAGTTTGCCATTGAACACTGCCAAACACTGCATCCTTGATAATTTAGATCTGATCCAACAAAGCCATTCTCTGGTTATATTCATATCAGAATTTCCTGAAGAAATGAAAACTGGTATTTTTATGTAGCCACATAATTCCAGGAAGCAGAAATTTTGAATAAACCTAAATATTAGGAGTTTCTTCATAACATCACAAGATGTGAAAATGTCCATGTGATGACCTGGAGAATCTGTATATAATGAAAAATTCCAATTAATTTCATTAAACTCTTATGCCATTGTTTTATCTAAAAAGCTTCTGAATTGGCTATTTTTCATCATGGCTCTGCTCTGTATCCAACTAATTTTCAAGAAATGGAATGGCTGAAACCACTCATTTCCAGCCGTTCTGAAGGATTTGAAAGAGAAGAGAAGCTAACAGGACTGCTTTTAGACAGTTTGAAAGACTGCAGGGTCACTTGAAGGTAACTTGCAGACAGACAAAGGATGCTGGGGCAGAACAGATGGGCATACTTCGAAAGTAGAATGGTTCTGTTAAACTGCAAGATCAGATGAAAGAAAATAAAACAGATATACAGAAGGAAAAATCTACAGTTCAGGGAAAAGCTTGTGATAGCAGGATAGGAAAGACAAAGATTTCTGCAGAGGCACTCTTACCTGAACATGGAGGACAGACTGAGGAGGTAAAGAAAAACCTATAAAAGTTTGTTATTGTTGTCTGTCCAAGTACAGAGTGACTGATTTCAAAATCTTCACAAACTTTGTGTTGTCTTACTGCTACATATGCCCAGGAAGTGATAAAGTGGAGTCTAGAAAGTTGGAGCTTGAGGTACTCACTTTAACGAGAAGCCTGGCAAGCCAAAGCTGCTCTTGCTGACTTATGGCAGGTGGCCATCAAGAACCCATTTTTGTAAAGGGATTAAAGAAGAAAAGCGGATGCCTAGGATACATGTCAGAGATGTCAAGGAAAGAATCAGTGCTGCAGATTACCCAGACTGAGGAAACCTTAAGAGCAAACTGATCCAGAAGGCTAGGACCCAGCCATGGATTGTGTAACGGGATGAGCTTTACTAGGATTGACTTGGAATCAGTGAAATAAAGAATTGAACAGGGAAGACCAGAAAGCTTGGAGAACTGAAATTCGACTGCCTGTTTGTGTGCAGCCTGACACACTGCAGTGCTGATCTCCTCTAGCCTACAGACAGAAAGAGAAAATCCAAGCCTCTACCGATTGTTCCTGTGGTCACCTTGGGTGTGCATGGCCAAAAGCTAGAGCTCCCTTCCTACTGGCTTCCACTAGGCATGGAGTGAATGCTGTAGAGCATTCCCTTAGCTCATGCTCACTGGACATCTGCACTTTCAAGTTAATGCAGGAAAAACTCCCTTTGCAGACCCTCTGCTCTACAATGAATTTTACCTTGGGGTAAACAAATGTGGTTTTATTGCTCTAACATTTTAAGTGATGTTCTGTGACATGGGTACTACCCATACATTTTACTTGTATCATGTACTGCTTTGGGGAAAAGATCTACAACTCAATCCAAATCTGCTGCTCAGATTGACCAAAGGGGTTTCTTTATCAGCTGTTCTAACCTGAAGCATCTTCTGAATAAGCTGATGCTCTAGAATATCTTTGAAGCTTAATTTCTAAACAGACCGTCATTTCCACATGCTTAGGTACAAGGGCAGCTTAGCTCGCTCCTCTGTATATTCTAGGTCAACATGAACATGTAATGTTCATGTTGTAGCAGTGATGGTCTAAGGGTGCAAGCGAGAGCTGATAGACCTGGGAGAAGCAGAGACCTTCCAAGCACAAAACCTTGAATTGTCTGTATTTTTCTAAATAGTGGATCTAATCAAAGATGTTATCTCTGCAAATCTCACTTCACATATCACAGATCTGCACACTGTTACTTTTACAAAGAAGCACTGCCTAGATAAAACTCTGATGTATTTTCATGCTCCTTTTCACTGTCAGAAAAAGATGAAATGATAAATAATACTTTAGAACCGTGCTAATCTCAGTAAATATATTTACTTCATTTTATGAAGTTACTAGAAAGTCTTTATTTGATTTTATCTAATTATCACATAAATGCAGGAACATTAAGTGGGCTGATGTCAGCAATCAGGACTGCTTGTTACACAACATCAGTAACAGGGGCTCAGGTATGAAACAACTGTAATTATAGGTATTTAGCCAAAATGTATGTCAGTTCTAACTGATTAGCTGTGTAATTCTTTATAGGCAATTGAAATACTTTATAAATAAAAACTGCAAACTTAGCAACCAACAATATAGACATAATACAGAAGTTTGATTGTACAATGATACTTAATTTTTGATGTTTTTCTTTACTTTTGCTGATTGTTGCAAGCTTCTTTCTTCTTAGAAGTCCTTTATTGGATATTTTTGTCCTCCTCTTTTTCTTTTTCTTTAGTTTGTTTGGTTTGAGATTATGGCTAAAGAAAGATAAGTCCGCATAAGGCTCAGAATACATCCATTGTGCATGTCCATTAAAACTCGATCACAGAATCACAGAATCACTAGGTTGGAAGTGACCTTCAAGATCATAGAGTCCAACCCATGCCCTAACACCTCAACTAAGTGCCACATCCAGTGATGGTGACTCCACCACCGCCCCAGGCAGACAATTCCAGTACTTTATCACTCTTTCCATAAAAACTTTTTCCTAATATCCAACCTATATTTCCCTTGGCACAGCTTAAGACTCTGCCCTCTCATTCTGTCAGCTGCTGCCTGGAGAAAAAAACCGACCCTCACCTGACTACAACCAACCTTCAGGAAGCTGTAGAGAGTGATAAGGTCTGAGTCTCCTTTTCTCCAGGCTAAACAACCCCAGCTCCCTCAGACGTTCCTCACAGGGTTTGTGTTCCAAGCCCCTCACCAGCCTTGTTGCCTTCTCTGGATGCGGTCAAGCATTTCAATGTCCTTCCTGAACTGAGGGGCCAGAACTGGACACAGCACTCCAGGTGTGGCCTCACCAGTGCCCAGTACAGGGGAAGAATGACCTCCCTGCTCCTGCTGGACACACCATTCCTGATCCAGGCCAGGATGCCCTTGGCCTTCTCGGCCAGCAGGGCACACTGCTGGTTCCTGTTCAGCTGCTGTCACCAGTGCCCCCAGGTCCCTTTCTGCCTGGGCACTGTCCAGCCACACTATCCCCAGCCTGTAATGTTGCAGGCAGTTATTGTGGCCAAAATGCAGGACTCAGCACTTATTAAATTCCATCTTACTGGACTCTGCCCATCCATCCCACCGTTCCAGGTCTCTCTGCAGAGCCCTCCTACCTTCCAACAGATTGACACATGCTCCCAGCACAGTGTCGTCTGCAAATTTACTAATGAGACTCAATGCCCTCACCCATGTCATCAATAAAAATATNCAATACAAACTCTTCCATTACCTTACTGGGTACTGAGGTCAGCCTAACTGGCCTGTAATTACCAGGATCCTCCTTCCCACCCTTTTTGTGAATGGGGTTCACACTGGCCATCTTCCACTCATCTGGAACCTCACCAGTGAGCCAGGACTGTTGGTAAACGATGGAGAGCGGCTTTGCAAACCTATCTGCCAGGATGGATCCCATCTGGTTCCGTAGACTTATGAACATCCAAGCGGCTCAGCAGTTCTCTGACTGTCTCCTGGGTAACAGGGGACTGTTCTGCTCCCTGACACCATCAACCAACCCCAGGACAGTTGTCTTGAGGACAAGCTGTCTTCTCACTAAAGATTGAGGCAAAGAAGATGTTAAGCATTCTTTCCTTCTCCTCATCTGCAGTTACTAAGTTCCTTCCCACATCCAGTAGAGAACAAAGGTTGGTCTTACTCTTCCTTTTGCTGTTAATATATTTGTAAAAACATATTTTTATTATCCTTTATAAAAGTTGCCAAATTAAGTTTGAACTGAGCTTTGGCCTCCCTAATTTTTTTCCTACATGCTCCAGCAACCCCCTTAAACACTTCCTGAGAGACCTGACCCTCCTTCCAAAGATGACACATCCTCTTTTTATTCGTAAGTTCCTTCAAAATCTCCTTGCCCATCCAGGCTGGACATTTGCCTCATCAACTCATCTTTTGGCACACAGGGACAGTCTGTTCCTGTGCCCTCAAGATCTCTGTTTTGAAGCACACCCATCTTTCCTGAACTCCTTTGTTTTTAAGGGCTGCTTCGCAAGGAACTCTCTGAATACATCTCCTAAATAGGCCAAAGTCTGTCCTCCAGAAGTCCAGTGTAAAAGTCTTATTGCTGTTCCTCCTGATTTCACCAAATATTGAGAACTCTATAATTTCATGATCACTATGCCCCAAGCAGTCTCCAACCACCACGTCTCCCATCAGTCCAGCTCTATTTGCAAACAATAGGTCTAACATAGTCTCTCCCCTGATGGGGAGAGACTCACTCACCAGCTGCAACAAAAAGTTGTTCTCCATAGATTCTACCACAACAGACACAAAAAAGTTTCTCAAATATATTTCATCATGTTTTCATTAAGCTTTGTGGTACAATTAGACAGTACTTTTCACTGGACTAATCAACATGTACATCATTCTGTCAAGTGTTGTGTTGCTGAGGCATTTATCTGTTCAACACCATGTTGTGGCTATTGCAGCTGACTTAGCTAGCTTGTCATCGTGAAAACCAACCCTTACCAATATTTAAGTGATTCTTATGTCAACTGTTGCTTTAAAATAAGAGACACAAAAGTACAGACAAGGTGCAATGAGATACAGGCTGCACCAGAGTGACATAGGCATACTGATGTAGTATCAAATACTGACTTCCATAAAAACCAGACACATATCATCAGCTATGAGGTTGCATTAACTGAGCTACAGAAAAATGCCGTCCTCTGGAAGGCACACGAAAAACCTGTTTCTGTTAGTGCCAGCTATGTCACATTTTATGAACCCCACTGAATTATTGCATGTCACATAGGCCTCTAAACAAGTGTCCTGCAGTAGGTCTCTGCAAGTACCTATTTTGTATCATACATAAAACCCTCAAACATAAAGCCCAGTTTGGTGCAGTTTGGGTTATTTCTGCATGAGCAGCAGAGAAGGTTTTTACTTTCAGCAGCTTTGACTGCTGAAACACGTAACTGCTATGCACTTGCAGTAGTCTACCTAACATTACATAAGAAGGAGTTAAAACAGCTGCATAGAGAATATCATTAATTTATACTTAATTTGTAATTAAGCAGAGTATGAAAATCATCATCACACACTGCTCCTCCACATCACCACTTACTATCATTTGCCCACAGAGAATGGACTTTTCAGTCAGAGTTGTAGGTTTGGTTCTTTATATTTGTTTATAACTTGTCCAAAATATTTGCTTTCTGTTTTTTCCCCCAGATTTGTAAATAAGATATTTTACACTAAAAACAGCCATGACTCCTTCTGTTCTCAAAAGAAATAGTTCTTTTGACTCTAATTATTTCTTCAGAATTTACGCAATGGGCTAGGACGTAATTTTTTCTGCATAGTTTAACTGAGATATTTTAGGAGACAACAAGGAAAAAATGTCTTCGATGTCCATAATTTAGGGTTAAGACAGGTAGGGCTATATGCAGGTGCTAAAAGTTTGCTGTCAGATGATACTGACACAGCCAAAATTGAACCACACAGACCATTCATGTGAAAGTATTAAGCTGCCTGACCTGAAGTGAGCTGTCACAAATTTAAGTATGACAAAAAAGCATGACTCACTGCTATGTGTAGCTCCCAAAAGCCCTTACTAGAGGAAAACATGTGACTTTGCACTTGCTAAAGCAGGGCCACTACAGTTTACAGCTGCTGTCAGCCCTTGAAGCTCTTGCTCTTCACAAACAACAGTACTTTATGCATGAAGACTGTCTCAAGAGCAAGACAGAGGAGCACTGATGGAACCACATTCCATTGAAATGTGCTGTTTTATCAGTTCACTTCAGAGGAAACATTCTGCTTTATCGTTTACAGAATGTCTCTTAAGCACATGAAGTAGCAGGAGCTGGGATTGCAGGAGGATGGATAGTGCTGCCCAGACTGTACATGCATCCAACAGCTCCCTGCCCCCAGCATTCCCCTCCCTCCCCATCACTGAGCTTTAGTTGCCTGCTGTTACCAGTCCTCCTCCCTTATACCATGATCTTAGCACCACTTGTGTTGCCAGGACAGTGCTAAAGACCTGATACCAGGCTTTGAGGAAAAGGAGAAAGGAAAAGAATATGTGGATTGAGAAAAGCCGACAGAAGAGGCATCAGACGTGTTGCAATTCTGCATTGCCGTCCTTTACAGCAGGCTTTGTTGTTCCTCTTGAGGGCATGCATTTTCACAGGGGCACAGCCTGAGGTACCCATTCACCATCTTTTCAGGAAGCCACAGTGAAAATCTTCTCCCCATCAGTTGTGTTGACACTGGGCTTCACCCTTTCATCGCTGGCTGCAAAGGAGGCAGGATCAAACTATTGTGAGCATGAAGAGCAGGCAGGAGACACACTGCATACCCAGTAAAAAACTAACTTCAGGTGTATTAAAGGGAGTTTAATTACCTTACACCTAAGTTTTCTCTCTCCCCTATTTTTAAATGTCATCAAATAGGAAGAGATTTATGGGTTAGAAATATCCTGGTAAACTTTATTAATGGTCTGGTTAGTAAATCATGTAACTACAGTAACAATGTGCCTTTCTCACAGGCCAAAGGGCTGGCCCTAAGGATGCTCTTCTGGCACCTCCAGGTGCAGAGGAGTAGTTCAGGGCTGAATGAAGGGAAATTCGTATGACTGCACATACCCTCCCAGCAGCTCAGTCCAAAAGTGAGTGTCCCAGGGAACACTGAACTAGAATGACCTTTAGGCTCCTCCAGCACTCTCTTCTACCCCTGGACAGTGATTCAAGCCCAAACTGCACACCTGGTTAAGTAAGTGATAAGGGTATGTTGGGAGAGGACACTGCTCTGTGCAGGACACTAGAAGTTTGGGGCTCTGTTAATCAGCTTGGTCAGCTCAGAGATGGCTGGAACTCCCACACATGTCCCTCACCCTCCTCGAGGCTTGGTCATGGTGCCCCAAAGGCAGTCACCCTTGCTGGAGGAAGAAAATTGGTCACTGTGAGGTGCTGCTCTGCCTGAGACCGGGCAACAGAGGCCTGCAGGTGTGTGCCCTGCCTCAGGCAGCAAAGCGGCCGCTGTGTGGTCCCGGTCAGCCCGAGCAGGGCCGTGGCAGCCGAGAGGCCCTGCGGCGAGAGAACGGCACCCATGCGGGGAAAGTGAAATGGTGGCCGTGAGGTGTTGCCCTGGCTCAGCCGTCAGAATGGCGCCTGTCGGGCCTCCGCCCGGCCGCACTAAGGTCACGACACCGGCCCCACGGCGGAGCGCACCGGGGGCAGGGCGAGGCCCGGCGGCGGCGGCGGGAGAGCGAGGTGGTACCGCGGCCGGGGCACCGCACAGGGCTGCTGGGCTGCCCGCGCTCCCCGGCTGCGCTTTCCGTTTCTTCAGAGAATTAAAATAAAATAAAATAAAATAAAATAAAATAAAATAAAATAAAATAAAATAAAATAAAATAAAATAAAATAAAATAAAATAAAATAAAATAAAATAAAATAAAATAAAATAAAATAAAATAAAATAAAATAAAATAAAATAAAATAAAATAAAATAAAATAAAATAAAATAAAATAAAATAAAATAAAATAAAATAAAATAAAATAAAATAAAATAAAANTACAGCTATATAAATAATAATACTTTAAAAAAAATCTCAACAATTTCGGGTGCTTTCATTCTCCCTGCCCCGGGAGTTTCCCCGGCGGCTCCCTGCCCCCGACCGCGCTCCCCTGCGCGCCGCCGTCGTTGTAGTTCAGGAGGATCTGGCGCCAGAGCCCGGCACTGCATCCCGCATCAACGCCCGGCATTGCATCCCGCGTCAGTGCCCGGCACTGCATCCCGCATCAAAGCCCGGCACTGCATCCCGCGTCAGTGACCGGCACTGCATCCCGCATCAAAGCCCGGCACTGCATCCCGCGTCAGAGCCTGGCACTGCATCCCGCGCCAGAGCCCGGCACTGCATCCCGCGCCTCCCGCTCCCACTCGGGGCCGCGGCCGTGCCGGGGCTCCATTCCCCCTAGGCGGGCGCACCTGGCGCTGCTCCCGCAGTCGGCCGCCGCCCTCCTCCTCCTCCTCCTCCTCCTCCCTAAACATCCCGCTCTTCCGGAGTTGCAGATCGGTGCCTTTTTTAAGCCGTGTCCTACTTTGTTTGGCAGGTGAACAAGCCTGAAAATGGATATTACAGCTTTTTATGATATAATATCTCTCTAATTGGTGCTTCATAGGGCCGTGTCTGAATTATTTTCAATTAAGCCCTAAACTACAGTAACTGTTTCTCTCGGTACATGCTGGAAAAGCCATTCACGAGAGAGGCGACTGGTACTGCACAATTTCAAAGTACCTTTAATGTGTCAAAAATGTTTTGTGAAGAAAGCAACACTGTAAATGCAATCACCTACATTGGTGTCCCCATTGTTAAGCGTGAGCCAAAGTATTGCTAATTGTCCTGCGTTTTAGCTGGGTTTTTAGAGCATTATGTAGTAAGTACACCGAAGGGTCAATTTGTGAAGTGAAATACTTAGCATGCAAAGCGTAATACAAGATGCTGTGTAATACTTGACCTCTCAGCATAATAAATGTAGCAGTGAAACGCTGTGCATTCAGGATTCGCTGAATAGAGCCTCCGCAGAGGAACAAAACCAGAAAATGTTCTCTTCATTCCTCTTTTTTTTTTTTTTTTTCACTAAGCGAAAATTATTCTTTATAATGGCCATTGCAGCAATTAGCCAGCATTTGGGGAGAATAAATGTGCAGAAATAGCAATTTCTTATTTTAAATGAGATTTTTGTATGGAGCCTGCAAATTACTTGGAGGTATATGAATAATTGTTGCCTTAGTTTTATGCTACAGAATAGGGTGTGGGTGGGTATAAAGATTTCCTATTTGCAGTTAAATGTTTAGACATTTTATTATTTTAATTTCACTCTCAGCCTGTCTCGATTGACCCTGCTTTCCCCACTGATCATTTCATGTATGCCAGGAAGCAAGTACTCAGATGATGGAAGCTTTCCAATTAGAGCTTTATGGTTTGTGTGTGTGTGTGTGTGTGTGTGAGTGTCTGTGTGTTGGGGAGGTGGTGGGGTGTCGATCCTTCTTNTTTTTTTTTTTTTTGCTTGCTTTTTTTGTGAGTGTGACATACAAGTGCAATCAGGTTTTACTCTGGAAGCTACTACGGTAGTTTGAATTTTGCCTGCTAAATCAAAACATTTTAAGAATGTAGCATATTTGATGGGCACTTCTCATTATCCTCTAGAATGGTAAACCTAATTGGAGCTTTATTTACACATTTTAAAGGTTTTGTGCTCTGAAAAGAGAGATGCAAAATTCTTTCTCTTGGGCCTTCCAGATTCCTGCATTGAGTTTTAAGTGGATTGAAATTTTTGTGCTTCACTTGCTAACGTGGGAGAAGTCTTGTGAATATGAAATTAAAACACTTTCAGAGAAAGCATGGGAAGTTCTGACAGCCAGAACCTATTAGGAACAGTTTGTTTCAGAAGAATTAATAAGCTTCAGTGCACATTTCCCTAGAGCCGAGCTGGAAGTTTATACCCTGAATATTGGAACTTCCAGTCCAACTCTCTAAACACTTGACCAAGAGAAAAGCTTGGATAATTAATTTAGATTATATGACTTCTGCTTACTTGGTCTAAAACTTTCCTCTGCTGTGTGAGTTCTCTCCCTGCACACTTATTTCCTCCTAACCACTTATTCTTCCTTCTCTAAAGTGCACATTAGCAGGATTGCCACTGGAAAGTCTGAATTCTTGGGCAGTGAAATGACATACTTTGAAGACAAGTATGGTTCTTTTACCTAGTCCATATAACTGAATGGCCTCAGAAAATAAGGATTCTTTCACAGAACTTAAATTAACAGCAAGTATTTTCCACAAATTTTACATCTTAGTAGTGTTTGGGGCTTTTTTGAAACTTTTTTTTGCTAATAAATACAATTTCTTTTGGATGATCTGAAACAATGGATTAAAATTAAATATGCAATCCTTGTATCTTGTTTAGGTCTGATCCTGCAGTCTGTGTGTGTTTCAAAACTCCTTCCACTTCATTATGGTGTCTTGTGTCCAAGATTTTTTGGCTGCAGCCCTGAGTTCAATGCAGTCAGTTTGTATTTCATATATCTTTAGAAGGAATTACTATAAAATAAATTTTCTGGTGACCATAAGAAACACACCCACATCATATTCTATATAAAAGGGTAATTCTTTTTTTAATAACCTTTATTTTTTCTTATCCTCTAGCATGTCTTTTTAATGCATCTCTTTGACAGAAGATGAACAACTAGCCCACAAATTGAGTAGAATAAATGTAGAAATTGCCAATGAGCAAAACCACAGCTTCTAGAATGAATATTTGATAAATCAAAAGTATTGCTGTTAGTGCTGTATACAGAAATTTTCCTCTCAATTTACTCAGTGATATTAGAAACAGATTCCATGAGTTTATGCACTGGTAAATGCATAGGCTTCACATCAGTGATGGTAATAATGTATTACACTGCAATGTCATATTTGCCATGTAATTTTGGCAGCCTGACATGCTCTCTGTCTGCCACAATATTTTCTGTGAAAGTTCAGATCATCTTTGGACTTTTGAATGAAGCTTATCTACCACAGAAAACATCTGTTCTAATTCAATTTTGTACTTGCTTGAGTACCAATGTGTTCTCATTTGAGTTGGAGAGTGGTCCTCTAAGTTTGCAGTTCGCACTTTGCATGAAAGCTAAAAAAATTCTTTGCATAGGTTCTCTGCTGAACTATGTTCTCTTAAGCCAGTTACTCTGCACGAACAAACTGTTTGTATCCCAGAGATATATATTACTCTGCAAATAAAAATTTTGGCTGTCTCAATAAGTGGAATGCATGGGACTAGCTTCTAGCTTTCAACCATCCCAGGATATTACATGAAATCAAGAGTTATTTGCTACGTGAGCAATATGTCTTTCAATTTCTTCAATGTTTAGATAATGAGGTTCACAGTGTAAAGTTAGCTTGTCTTAGCAGAAGACAGAGAAGACAGTAGACTCAGGAAATTATTAAAAATTTCCCTTTCCATAATCCAAAATGTAAATTTCAAAGATCAAACAATGATTATTGCACACATTACAAACTACATAGCATATCTCCTGTATTTTACTTTTGTCTTATATCTCCTGTATTTTACTTTTGTCTTTGCCAGTTGCTGGTAATGTGATGATGACTGGATATACGAGAGTATTCTTGGATAGTCTGTTACATTTAAATAAAAGGATCAACTCATTTTTCATTACCCAGTCATGACTAGTGTCTTCGTAATAATAGTAGTAAGCAAAAAAATCTGTATTTTGTGATAGTTCCACACAAAATATTCCCACGTTACATGTTTTCAATATGTATTATAAAAGCTCCATTATGATAAGGAAATTTGTAATGGATTTTTGTTTCTACCAACTTTGGAACAGCACTGTCAGTGGAGCAACAAAGAGCATGTCACTTCTTCAGCATCTTTCCTCTTTTGTGCCTCTTCGTTTTTCATGTGGTATATATGAGGAAAAATAGTAAAGGACTATTAAAATGAAAATTAATCATATTTTCAAACCAGTCTGTGTATTCAGGAAAGCTAAGGACTTAGCCAAAGCAAAGCTAAAGTCCTGAGGGTCATAAGTAGTATTGTTCGGCCAAAAAAATGTAAATGAGGGAAATACAGTTTTTTCTACCTCAGTTTGTCCTGCCTTAGCTTCCTTTATGACAATGATATTTATACCTTTCAGTACTTCAATGGTTAATTCTCTTATTTAAATAGTTAAAGAACCCAAACTAATCTAAACAATAACCAGCAAAAGTCCTTAAATTTCGTATGTGCTTCCAGATATGCTGTCGCTTATAATTTATTGATCCAAAAGCAACCAAAAATGAAATTCTGTGTCTTTGCTGTTTCATATATAACAGTGACAATCTTCAGCTATACAGGAATATTTCATTGATGCAGGGGCAGACTGATATGATACTTAGCAACACATATGCAATTAAAAATGGTCACATAATGCATTGTATAGACCTGATTTTCAAAGTAAACACACATTTCTCACCACTTGAAAAATTTTAATTTACTGCCATGTATATATACATATATATGTATGTGTGTGTCTCATTTACACAACTATTCATCTATTTCTATATGCTTACCCACTTCTAGAAAGAGGGAACTAAGTTTTCTCTTGAGGTCAAGTTATTTGCTGGGAAAAATCCCAAAAAACTCTTCAGCTGTGATAAGATACATGTACTATCTGGTAAATTAAATTCAGCTTCTTTATACAGATGGTCAATGATGAATGTGGTTAAGAATTGCCTGGTAATATGTATATTTACAAAATAACTTAGCAAACAGAAATACACAGAAATAGTTTACACAGAGAAAAATCACTCAATTCAATGTGCTCTATTCATTAGTGGCTCCTGCTTCTGTATAACCAAATTATGGCTGGTAGGCAAGATGGTGTTCTTCTGGTTCATTCACTTACTACTAGATATTAATGAGGAAATTTTCATTTAGAGAGAGAAAAACAGCAGCTTTGTAAATGCTGTCCATAACTGCATCCCTTCAAGGTTCTTGCAAATTCACCCCCATGTATAATTCTTCCCCACAAGTAGACATCATGCACATGGTCAATTAAGAGACTGAATCAAATATTTCATTCACAAAAATAACCCATGCTGTGACCTCCTAACTCTTTCACTTAAGCAGATCCATAGTGTAAAGAAGTGTAATTGATGGTGTACTTAACTGATTTGATTCAGATTTGTCCGAGAAAAAAGTGTCTAAACAGTTGTTGGAAAATAGTTTGCCAGATCATTAACCTGGCCTTCAGAGGTAACCCAAGGATTTGTGTTTTATAAGACAGGATGGAGTGTTGGGATACCAGGATGAAACAAGTTAAGGATGATCTACATGGCTTCTCTTGTGACTTCTCCTGAGTGTTTCCCTTCCTGCAATTTCTTCTAAACTTTTCTTAACTGTTTTAATGTTAAATTGATTAATTTTCCATAAATTATGGAATACGCTATCAATTTTACCTCTTAATCTAACTTTCTGATATATTAATACCACATGCAATATTTTCTTCAAGATTTCTCTTAACTCCAAACATAGGCCAGATAGTTCTATGAGAAATATGCCTCCTTATACCAGAGATCAAATTTTACTCCAATTTTATGTTGTCAACTCTGTATGAAACCAGCAGGAAATGTATCTGTATGGCAGAGAATGGAATTAGTTCCAAGACTGGATTGTCTGGTTAAAGGACAAAAGTCTTTCAGATGTCAATGTTTATAAGAAAAAAGAAGACAACATATAAATGTGCGTATATATATATGTGTGTGTGTGTGTGTGTGTAAAGCAACAATCACATTAGCTTTAAACTAAAATCGTCAGTAAAATGAAAAAATAAGCAACAACTGTAGAACAGTAGAGGAGCCAGTACATGAAATCCAATACATGCAATAAATGAAATGGGAAAGAAGTCAAAAGCACTCAAAGATGATATTATAAAATGGCACAAGATAAGCAGAATAAAACTAAAAATTGGAGTAGCTTTATTTGCCATGCCACAATAAAGCATAAGATCTGTGAAAGCTGACCCTTTCCATCTTGTTTCTTTTTGTGGAGGATCATAAAGCTATCCAGGCTTTTCCTGCGAGTTTGCAGACGAATCCTAAAATTGCAAATGAATGAGATGGTTTTTTTTGAATGAGATCTGGCTTTGGGTTGAGATCAAGTGGAACCATCGATTTACCATAATTCAGTATAAACATATAAATAAGGACTGGTTCATCCACTGTAATCTGTGTAGTTATGAATTGTGACAAACTATTGAGGACGACTGAGTGTTTCATGAACTCAAATCTGGGCAGGTTTTCTTTGGCTTCAGTATTAACTCCGAATATTTCATATAACTCCAAAACACTATTATGTTTCTCCATATATAAGGATAGATAGATAGAGAGAGAAATAGACAGGTGTGTATACATATGTGCATTTATACAAGACTTCTATTATTAAAATATATTTCTTCATGCAATGATAACTGTGAGTCTGAAGAGTGTGTGTGCTATGTGTTACATAGCATTCATTATCTATAAATAGAAAAATTCTAAAAAGATAATGGTTATATATGCAACACTGTGTTTTAATATATTAATTCATTTAATGGAATTCATCAATAGACATGAAGAGAAACTGAAGTCTGGGATATTGGTTATGCAATTTAAAAAAAAAATTAAAATAAGGAATAATCTGTTAGTTTGAAGTGGAACTTTGACGTGGTACAATAGGATTCAAAGCTGTGTTCTTTTTTATCTTGTAAAAACCCTGAACTTTAACATAAGTGCTTTTGCTATGAAACAGTATGAAACCCATTGCATGGGTTAATTAGCTGTAGACTTCATTTTCCTCACATATTTCATTTGGAAAGCAAAAATTAAGGATCAAGAATTAATTAGCTATGTACAAACTACGAAAAATTGTTGAGGCAAGTGCTGTCTTGGTAATTCATTACTATATTTAGACATTGTAATGATTAGATTTTAAAAGAAACAAGCTAATTAGAACATTTTTCCAAAGTCACACAGAGGTCAGAGATGACAGCGACCTTATGTAAAATGGAGACTAAATATCTGCTATTCTGCACATTGTATAGAACTGGTACAGTAAGGCTAAAGCCTTTTCCTGTTCAATGAGTTGGAATTAAACATGCTAATTTGAGATCTCCTTCAAGTATTTTATTTAACTGCTTTGGCCTTTAATTCCTTTATCTTGCATCATTTAATGTAATGTTATTTATATGTACGAAGCACGTTATACTTATTAACCAATGTGCAAAAATCTAAAGTACAGATTTTATGTAATGGGCTAATTACAGGACTTTAAAGCCACCTACTGAGTTTTGCTAAGCTTAACAACAGGTTCACTGAACTGGATAAATTTATTCAAACTTGTGGAAATGAATCCCATTCTATGTGCAACCGTACTGGGAAAACACACAAATTATACCTCAATACCAGTTTAATGGGTCAAACAGTGAACCTGAATACCAAACTTATCTACAATCTTGCAACAGCAGAGAAGCTATAGGCCCTGGGTGAGAAGAGGAAGTGCTCATTCATAGTTTCTTCCTCAAGTTTGTAAATAACTCACACTTGGTATATGGGACAACTCAGATTTTTGGTGTATGTCGAGTTGGTTTAATTTCTTATGGTGGTCTTTGAAGCTGCAATTTTAAAATGCAGTAAGTTTGTCATACGCAATTGTAGAAGAAATACAAAAGATATGACCCTGTGCTATATCTCCCTATTGCACCTATTATATGTGCAATTTATTTATTTATGTATTTGTATATGCGTTTAAAACTGAGTTTACTTCAATCAGTCATTTCATATCCATCCATTAGGTCTGAATTTCATCTAAATTGTGTGTTTATAAACTGAGTCAAATAAAATCAAAGGTCATCAACTGGATCTGTGTGAAAATGGAATGAGATCAGAGTAATGAAAAAAAATATGTTATTAATATACTCTAAGGTAGCATTAAACTTCTGGCTTCACTATCTGAAGAGTCTAGAAGATGTTTAAGTTTCCTACTTATTGTTTAAAGCTTCAAAGACATTCATGAGACTACTACTATCTTCTATCCTTGGATATCCAAACTTACTTCATTGTTTTCCATCAAGTTAGTCTGGATTTACTGCAGTGGAATTCAGCAAACAAGGTCCCCTAGTATTCCACTTTTTCCCCAGCTTTGAACACTATTCAAACTAAAGCAAAATGAAAAGGCCAGTTTTCTTATTCCAGCTATAACCTGTCCTTCAAAAATTTCAAAGCAGTTTGCTATTTTAAACACCACTATAGTCTAAGGTCCATATGTGATTTTTTTATTTCCATTGTTCTTCAAAGTATCACACAGATTATCTAATAAAACTCTTTCCTCAGAAATTGAGTATTCTGTTGCTGATATTTTATGTATCTATATTCTGTTTTGGATAACTATGCATAATCTATTCAGTAGCTGACATTTGGGTCTTGATAGATACATTCAAGCATGTACTTTCAGGAATAATAATGTCAGTGCACTGTGTTCTACAATGTGTGCAATGAAAATGTGCCTCATAAAGCCTGTAATTGTTGCTTAAGTTACAAAGATGATTTTTTTTCCCAGTAAATGAGGAACAAGCCACATAATCTTGCTAACACTATATGCCCAGGAAAGAAGAGTTTAAATAAGAAATGCATAAATTTAGCAGACTGCTGTAACAAATGAAATGGTGTAGCATTGAAAACATTTGAGGCAATTAATCAATGCTGTGTTTGCACATATCATTAAATATATTATACTAAGTTTAGATTTGATTTCTATGCTTCTTTTATAAAGAGTTAAAAGAAAATACATTTGAATTCATGCTGATACTGAAAACATGCTCCTAGCTCCTAGTTTCTTGGATTTCGAATCATTTCCATTAACAAACAGCTATTTGCCCTCTAATAAAATATGTCATTATGCGTCATTCACATCACACAAAAGAATCACTGAAAAATCGCCCCAATGATGGCCAATAATTACACATTTTGCTCCTGCACGAGCAATGAAGAAATCTGTTCATTGGAGAAAGCAGGTGCTGGGGCATCATGCTAATAGTCAATGTGTGCCACAGTAATTAGCCATTGCAATTGCTAAAATTAACAATTAGCTAACATGCAATTCTCTTTTTGCAGGCTGCAGTTTACTTTGTATAATCCTTGTATGTTCTTAGTAATTATTCTGACAGCTTATTATTTTTATTTTTTCTGGTTTGAACACAGCTTTAACATTTGAATCAGTCTACCCAAATGTTCAACAGGCAGTATGAAACAACTGCTTCACTAGGCAATTTCTAAGGAACAAATTTGTTTTTATTCTCAACTTTGTATTGTTCAAGAAATACACAATTCTTTTGTAGAGTAAGAACTTCTCATGTTATTTGAGAGCTTGGGACCACAGTGAAGGTCTTGAGTCTTTTTTACACTGGTAGAACATAGAGGATCATCCCAACTTTTCAGAAAAATTGGTATGAATGATTCTCTGCAGCTTGGTTCCCAACCATTGCTTCATGACCAGTGGTTGTCTGTGGAGCTGTTGGTGGCAGCCTGTGGAAACTTGACAGGTCACAAAATTCCCTTGGTTACTACTGTCAGCTAAATAACACAAAAAGAACCACAGGATATACCAACCTCTCAATGATTTTCATGTGAAAATGTGGTTGTGTTATCCCTAGAACTCTTGAATTTACAAAGGTCTTCACATTCTACTAGGAATTCTTCAGATTCATCACTAGCATGTGTTTTGTACTGTAGAAACAAACAAAAAAAGCCGTACAACAACCTTACTGTGATAGTAAGGACTACCATGCACAAACTAATGGTATGCCCTCATCTTGAATACTGTATGTTGGTCTTGCAAGCCATCTCAAAGAAGATTAAGAATAGACATAGAAAATAAATTCAAGAAGGATGAGCTACAGTGCAGAATGGCATTTGAATTGGGAAAACTAAACAGACTGAGCAGTATGGAGAAGCAGTATTGAAAATATGCCTGATTGGGATATACCAGTGGCTTATACTTTTCAGGTGGTGTGGAGAAAGTGAGGGAAGAAAACTAATTTCATCTTCTTAAAGTAGTTGAGGCATCCAACCAAATTGAGGGGCAGTAAATAAAACACCCATTAAAAAAAAAAAAAAGCTGAAAGAAATAACTTTTTCTTATGATGCATAATTAAGTTGTGGAACTCCTTGCCACAGGAGGGCATTGGGGCAAATGGCTAAAAGAGCAAATATTGGGACTTATAGTAGGTAGGTCCCAGGCAGTACCTGTGATTTACTCAAAAGTCTCTGAAACTGTCAGGATATGCAACTGTATTGCAACAAATCTCTGTCCAAATATGCATGGCTTTTTCTTGAATATCTTATACCTCATTTTAACCATTATTACAGAAAGGCTTCCAGAGCTAGACTGAACTTTGGGTTGACCTGTTCTAGTCATCTTTTGTTTCACAAATTGTATGAAAATCTCAGTAATGTGCTACAACAAAGATGCTGAACACATGCATTTTTCCCCTACATATTCAGGTCAAAATTCAGCTCACATATAAATCTGCGCAACTCAGTTGAAATCAATGAAGGTTGAAGTATTTGCATAGACAGATGACACCCAGTTTTGCTTTACAGTTTTTTCAGTATTAGTAGTAGACAGGTAGAGATAACTGGACCCACTGAAAATACCGATAGCTTGCTAACCAGAAGGTATATATTCTTCTCCAGAGCCTGCATAATTCCAGGGACTCCAGTGGAATTCTTCCCAATTTTATAGGTGTAAGTGAGAGGATAATAAGGCTCAGAGAATTTATGTAATCTTCTGTAATCAGTGTGGCATCTGTATCTGGCACCAAACCAAGAGCAGCTTTTTAAACAGTTCTTTAAAGCTCTTCCATGTTTTAAAAATATTTTAAAATGGGATTTGCTCCTGTGCATGCTAACCAGCAAAGCCACATTAGACAGAAGTAGTATGTCTCTGCAACTGTAGTTTTTTGCTTTAGTTTTCAGTAAAAAAGCTGAACACAGATGGAGTCAGAAAGCAGCAACAAAAACATTCTCTGAGATCAATGTGATTTTCCCAAAGAAGACAGTGAAGTAGGAGAGAGAAACTAAACTATGGCATCCAAGCTTTAGTTAAGACAATAAAGGCAGAAGGATCAGTTACAGCAAGAGTCAGGATCTCAGTCAGGCATGTTTCAGCTCTCGCCAGCAGACTAGGCTCAGTAGTTCTGTGACTTCCATGCAATATTACAGTCAGTGTTAGAAAATAACTAATGAAAATGAGAAAGGAAAATGTATACAATTTTTGAGGAGCTATCTGTTATTGAAGGTAATATTCTTGATGATCATAACCTCTGTGGATTTCAATGAAAATATTTTCATGAGAGATGAGAGACAAAATGCTAGAGTCTCAGAAAGAATTAGCCAGTCATGGGTGGTTTAAGTATCTGCATGAAAGAAGGCAATCATCCAAGTTTATATCTTAAAGCCACAGGCACTCCATGCCTAAATAGACTTAAATTTTAACTGGAAAAAAGTCTATGCATATTGCTGTTTTTATCATGCTAAGAATCTTTCTGCTGTCAATGATAAGCAGAAATAGTAAGCTGAGCTTCACAGTGGCCCTTGACGTAGGTATATCCTGCCTGCAACCTCTGTAGGGCAAAGGGCAGCACACATTATCTCTGCTAGTCAGGGTTAATGAAGGTTCACAAACTTACATTTCAGTTTTCACCACCAAAAGAAGAAGGACTTTTATTAACATACTGAATGATGTGTTGGGTAGTTGAGGAATTGATACATGCCAATTTTTGCTGCTTCTGATAACAAAGTAGAAAACTGTCTCACAACTGATTTTGTCCCTGGTACAGTTTTTCCCATTCTAGTTCAACAGGAGATATGTGTCAGATACAAAAGGTTTCAAAGAGATTCTGGGCCTTGAATTTGGTTTCCGTAGATAAAAGTTCATTATGCATTTTCACAGGCGCTTCTGAAGATTAGGAAACTTAAATAACTAGAAAAGATAAGACTAGTTCTTCAGTGAACAGTACCTGTTGGAAAAACTACAAAAATACTGCCGTGGAGAGGGGACTTAGGATTTCTTCAGCTTTTGCAATTATTCTAAATGCTAGGCTCAGTTGTCATGCATCTCACCTTCCTTCTCTCTGTCCTAGCACACTTTCAGTTCTTTTCTAAAAAGTGGAACATTTTCCACAGGAACACTGGTTCTGCTTCTTTAGTTGGGCTCGATACCTTCCATGGGTGCATGGAATTTCAGGTACATCCAGCTGTCTTTTGAACAGAGACCTTCATGTGGTCAGAAGGGAGGTGTGGCCCTTGGCAGGTTCTTTACTGGGTGCTAAGAGGGCAGAATCCTGGACTACCCTGAAGCATATACAATTTTGTGGACCTAAAGCATAAAACTTGGTTATTTGAACCCAAGAGAGTAAGATTTAGAAGAGAATTTAGGAAATTCTTTCTTCTGTAAGTCCCACAAGTAAGCAGAAAAGAAGATCTCACTGGAACACATTAACTACATAATCACCTTACTGACAACAGCATGTTGGGTCTTGAATTCATGAAGTATCTGTCAGTTGTGATGCACCCCATGCAGTTTGTTCCACAGCAAGCCCTACAACTAAAGGGGAAAGCCAGAATCACTTCTGATCATTGCTTCACTGTCATGTTCCACATAATTTTGTTGAGAATTAAATGCCGTATCTCTGTCTTGGTGGAGACAAAGGAGAGGAAATGAAAAGCTTAAGCTTGCATAGCAATAATAGACACATATAGCACTTAGAAGATTTCACTGAACTGGGGAAAATTCATCATTTTAACACAGCAATCTACCTTTATGTGTATACTTTATTGATATAGATCAGAGCAGATCATCCCCATTAAAGCCATCTCGAGTTTCTTCAGTTGCACACAGTGGTCCAAGTGGTGGGCTCTAACATGCTGTTAGGAAGGTTCAATATCATATTAGAATACTTGTTTTTACTACTCATTTAGTCCAATCTGATATAATGGTTGAAATTGGAGTATCATCAGACTCTAATCTTACTTCTCAGTAGCTACTGATATTTTTCTGTGAGCATTCCTGCTTAAAAATGTTCATTTTGAGGACATTGGGGATAACCTGAAATTCATGATGAATTAAAGATAAGTCACAGCTATTCTATATCGCAATACAAAAACTTTGAAATCAGCAGTTTCTAGATCATGAAAGATCATGAGCTATTGAGTTTAAAATTGATCTTTGGACTAAACTGAATATGACCACTGTTGTGTCATAGTCCTTTATAAAAAGAAAAAAAAAGATAAAAATAATCATATTCAAGCAATTTGCTGACATTTACTCATAATCATCTTTATAATAAGTCAGCAAAAAAGTGCCAATACAGCATTAGAAATTTCAAATCCTGGCACACGGGACAAAAATGTGGATTTTTGAGATCACTTGGTGCCACTGGTGCAACATGAAGCTTTAGGGCATTTGGACCTCAGCATGGCTCACCTGGCAATGAAACTTTGGTTTCTTGGTGAAATAAAGTATAGGTTCTCAAGATATGAATCAAGAAAGTTGATGGACTCACAGAGGAAAGCTTCTAAAAATCAATAAGAGATTTACTGTTGGCTTCAACAGGCTTTGGATCAGGCTTAGGTCAAGATCTTCAGTTACATGAATGATACATGGCTGATCCCTCTGTGAAAGACACATATCAAGGACAAGAAATCATGATTCCTTGGACCCTGGAAGTAATCTAAATGCCTATATTTAATTTCATTTGTAATGGGTCTCAATACAGGGGCACAAAATACAAAGCTAAATAATCTCCAGGACCAAGACCAATTACAGGACAATGAAGTGTATTTTATTTTACCATCATACCTGTTAAAGATACATTAAGATATAAATTTAGATATATGCATATACTAAGATGTACTACAATATGCTAAAGATATACTAAACATTTTTTAGCTAAGAATGTTAAGAAATTTGAAATTAATTATACTTTAATAACATCAATTATGTTATAGAGAGTTGTCCTTTGAAAGGAGCAACACTGTTAATTAAATGGACTCGCTTTTTTGTAAACCAGGGTAGATGTAAAATGTAAAATGGCATGCTCTCCAGAATATGCACAGTATGGAGTAAATCTCTTGCAGCAAAAGGACAAATATATTGTAAGCCTCCTTATTTAAGATGCTGCCTTATATAAACCAAGGCATATAAAACTATATTATGTTTCCTTATATAGAAACACCTAATCAAACGAGCGAATCTACTGCCAACCACTTCACACTGTTTTGTGCTTTGATAGTAAAGGAAAGCCAAGTTTTCAGCCTGGGTCTAGCCTGACTCAGGCCGTAACTTGTGAGTCCTGCTATTCTAACCCTTTCTCTTGATCTGCTTTTCAGCATGTCTTAGAGTACACAGCTCAAAGCAGCAGGGGAGTTTCTTAGCAAAGGGCCACCCACTTGCATATTATTCCTTCCTTGCCTGTGACATGACACAAGAACAAAGTAGACATTAACCGCTACATTAAACCCAGAAGGAAAGTAATCAGTAACCTGTTATTCCCTTAATAAAGGGAAACACATGCAGTGTGAAATCCAGAAGACTAATCAATAGCCCCAGACAATGCAATGTGCCAAACAAATTGCAAATCAATTAGAATCCTTGTTTTCTTTGAAATGGTTCACTATACCTAAAGCAATTACTCGTTCATTAGACCTAATTTAACAGCATGACTGCCCTAGCA
Source organism: Hylia prasina (assembly GCA_013397195.1). Classification (NCBI taxonomy): domain Eukaryota; kingdom Metazoa; phylum Chordata; class Aves; order Passeriformes; family Sylviidae; genus Hylia; species Hylia prasina. The sequence continues at coordinate 225,779 of VYXD01010583.1, read as the reverse complement.
ACAACTGGCAGCGTCTGGCTATCAAAATGGAAGAATGGCAGCTTATTTCTGTCTGTCTGTGAGTCTAACGCCAATCAAAAAAAATTGAATTCCTTTATAGAAGAAAACTTCTCATTAATGGGTAAAATATTTTCTGTGAAGGAAGAATCAAGTATCCGGTTTGATTTGGTTGAGTTTGGTATTGTTAACTAAGTAAGGGAGTAGATGTAGAGTTTGTATGAAGAAATTCTGGAGTTCCTAATATGTTTCAGTAAGTTCCAGTGCTAAGATATGCAAAAAGGAGAGGAATTTTTTTATCCCCTTCAATAAATCCTTTGGGATTTGGAAAAAAGTAAGTCCTAGATATGTTTGCATCAGCTGTATATTTACACAATTGCAATGGCACAATAAGATTAGCATGGTCCAGCACAGGATGATACAGATTTGCCAAATGGTACATAATCCCTTTGATGGGCTCAGAGGGCATTCAGCATTTGATACAAACCCTCCCTATTGTCTTCCCTTGGCATTGGATCAGGCCCCTAATACCCGAACTACAGGTTTAAAGTGACATTTTGATATTTTGTTTCCTGCTCTATTCAGTGTTATATGGTAATAACATAGACATATGGACCTTATGTGATTTTTTTAAAAGCCTTTAAGTTTTTAATATGTTCCTTTTTTCCACCCACAAATTTAAAACTCGTGAAACCAATCTTTTCCTGTTCCTCTGCTGTGGTGCACAAAAATCTTGAGATGAAAGGGATGTACCCAAAATGCGGTCAGTTGGCAGGAAACCACCTCCAGGAGAGGGAACTAGATGCCTTGTCATGCTTGTAGCACAGATATTTCTAACCCTTACAGTGAACAAAGGCCAATAGGAATGTTTCATACCTTTAGTGGTTGGTACCTTGGATGTTTACAGTACTTAAAGAAAGGTCCAGAGTTAGCTGGGACTTCGTCCTTTTTACTCTTATTGGGGCAATGTAATGCACTGTTAAGTACTGGGTGCAATAACAACAAGTTTGGGATTAAACCCCCTACAATTTTAGTCTGTAAATTTTAACCACTGTGGAAAAAAATGCTTGCCAAGAAGGTTATTTTTAATGGTCATGAAACCTTTATATTGTTTATTGACCTTTAAGGATGTGACATTCTTCTATAAAAATCCTTGTAAACTCTTCAGTGTATATATATGAGCATATATAAAAATATACATAGTCTAAATATATATAGCCTATACATATATAGCCTAAATACATTTGTATATATTTATAGCCTCAGTTGGAGTATATTTTTGTATTAATTGAAGTAATTTCTAATTTCCAGCAGACAAAAAAACCCTTCAAAATTATTTTAGAAAGCCTTTAAACATTTTGAGTCTATATTTAGTGTCAAGTTGATTTAATTACTTTTAGAACAGCTGCTGTTACAGTGAAATGGAGCTGTTAAAACTGACCGTAAGTATTTATCTGAAGTTATTTAACTTCAGTGTTCAGTCTTGTAGGCCCGTTAGACTTTATTCTTCTGGGTCTTGCCATTCTTTCTGGTAGAGTAATAATCTCCCCCAGTGCAGAGAGTATTAGTGAGATACTTTAATTTTCAGAGGATAATGTTTTTCTGGAAGTTTTTCCTCTTATTTTTGGGGCCATCAAGAGCTGTTCAGGAGATGGAAATGTAAGATGTAAGTGCAGTAATCATAAAAATATAATAAATAATCACAGTTCTGTATTTTACCATATATACTTTGCGTCTGCATGTATATGCATATTTGATGTTTTGCTGTAAATTAAGAGATGCCTCACTGCTCCTAACATCTTACACAGACCCAAAGTAGTTGAGCTTTGTCTGCTGGAACTTAATCTGGTACTACAGACCCAAGTAATGCTTAGGTTTGCAACTTGGCTAGCAAGCACAGATATGGAGATCCTGTCAGAAAAACTTGGGACCACTGCATCCAAGTATTCCTGAACCTTCTGGGATTTCTGAAGGCCAGTCTTTTCTTTGGAGCCCAGACTAAGGGGTCATGAAAGGCACCTTGAATTTAAGGAATATGAAATTAACCACCTATTAACTTACGTCCTTAATATTTTCAGTAAAAGTAGGACAGTTGTTCATGCCCTCACTTTGATGGAAACCTTGGACATATGTTCATGCACTTTTTTTTTTTTTCCAAAACAAAAGTAGCCACTAAGCAATGGACCTATAGTTCATATTCTTGTATCTCATTAGAGCCTATGTGACTTAAGACTATGTACCAGCACTCTAGTGTGCAGGTGTGGCAGCCTGAAACACGTCTTAAACTGCTTCTGCTTGTTTTGCCAGCATGTAGAATACAACAGAATCTGAAACTAGCCAAAGGACTAACAACACTTGTAACTGAGATACAGTCATTATGTGGCTGTTGCAAAATAACCTCTTGACATACAGTCAATTGTGCCTTTTCATTTTGTGGGATCCCTAGCAGGTGAACTTTGTATCATTTTGTACTGATCAGATTTCAGACATTTGTTAGATTCAGCACTGCTCTGTTTTGGAATTGAAGTCCTCTGTAGGTGGCTCTGTCACCTCCTCAATTTGGCACAGATTTTGAGATAAGGCCTGGGAATACCTGCCAACTGTCTCCATGCCATGGCATGGGGTTGAGGGACCTGCTTATTAGCAGGCCTAGTCCTGATTTCCTTTATCTTTCCTGGGTTCCATCACCTGGTTGGTGGGAAACTCCAGACAAACAAAGTCTAGACCAGGGAAACTCACTGGGTATTCGATCTTGTGAGGACGTTTCTATGTGCAGTGCCCTGACATGTAGTGGATTACATTTAGACCTTTCAAAAACCTCGGAACAGGTGACATTTTGGAGTCTCGGTATGTCACATAAAAGGGCAGAGGCATATATTGGTCAAGGTGATGAACATACTGTATGCAGAAAGCACCTACACACAAACACTAAGGGTAATTATTGCTTTCTCCTTATTCTTTTAAGAACAAGTTATACCAATTTTACAAACTTGAGTAGGAACCAGCACTTTTTGCTCTGCAATTGCAACTGCATTATTAAGAGCTGTGATATAGACAAGCTGAAATGACTGCAGTATATTTAGGGTGCTTCATGCTCTTTGGGCTATACATATAGCTACTCCACTTCCCATGCCAGAGGTAACCCACCCCTTTATATTTAGTTTTTTGGAACTAAATATATATTTGTGCCTTGGCTAATCTTATCTATCCTATCTTGTCTTATTTTATCTTATCTCTCAGCATCTCAGCTTCAAACTCCATATCATTTCTAAAGACAAGATTCTTTCCATCACAATTTAGCTGCCTAAAAGTGATGCACTCTACCTGCCAGTCTTTTAGAGTCCTTTTGCAGCTACAGAAGACAGCCAAGGCATTCCAGACACTCTAAGATAATTGAGACTCACACTGTGCAGCTTCCCTTGAAAAGTAATACATCCCTGCTTGTACTTTATTTATTTATTTATTTATTTATTTATTTATTTATTTAGACGGGGGCTGGGGAAGATATAACTGGAATACCTTTTTATCTTTCAAAATAAACATTTTGTCTAGAGGACTTAAGAGTAACTGAGGACATTATTTTCAAATAACAAAGTATTTGTCATCTTTGTCTGACTTTACTTGTATAGTTTAAGACAATTCCTCAGTAGTCACAGCTAAGTATCACTTTTCTCATTCATGGCTGGCAATGCACACATAGGTGGCAATTGGATTTCTTTGTTATCTGTTTGTTACAAGGGTAATAGGACTAGAAGGGATCTCAAGATGTCTTCACACTGATCTTCCAGCCCCAAGGCAGAATCCACTCTATCTTGAAGTTGATTAGGCAAGGAAATGTAATCTGTGTTTTGTGTTCTGGTAATTAAGCATTTTACAAAGATGTGGCTGTGGCTAATCTGAAGAATGACTATGCATATACATATGTATGCCGTGATGAGGCATCTCTCAATGCAAGAAAGAACTGGTCCTAATAGAGCTGCACATGTTCCAGTCAATGCATACCTAACAGTTATATTGATAATGTATGAGTAAAAAGGGGATGGGATTCATCCTCTCATAGTGGCACTGGTTCAATAGTGAAAAAAACTTACTTCAGTGTCTCAATGGACATATGTAAAGAAGAATCCAGAGAGACAGAATAAAGAGCATTCAGAAAGAGACTTTACTCTTTAACACTTTTCATATAATTCCACTCTTTATAAAAGGCTGTTTTCAGGCTATTGAAAGGGCTTCTTCCAGGCTATTGACAGGGCGATGACAATCACCCAAATTGTCCTGTTGAATTAATTCCCTACACTGAAACTATTTGTTATTTCCTACTATGTAATTGGGGATTGAATAGCAAAAAAGTTCATATTTTTTCAAAGCTTTTAGGGCATGGTTCCTCATCCCTGTTGGAATCTTTTTTGTACTAGTGAGGCCACTTTGCCATCTTTGAAAGGTCATAGAGATCAGGGGGATGTCCATGATAACTGGAGTAGGGCAAATGCTGAATCCATCTTCAAAACAGGGGCAATCTGGGAAAGTACAGGCCTTGTTTCCGTCACCAGGACAATCAGAGAATGACTCCTCCTTTAATGAATATATGTATGTAGGAAGATAGTGGTTATTATTATAGTCAGCAGTTAAAATCATGCTTTTCCGAATTGCTTTTGATGATGAAATGGATGGATCTGCTGTTGAGGGCAGTGCAGTGGCTGTCATTTATCTTGTCTTTATCAGGACCTTGGACAATCCCTCCAACATTCCTGTGTCTGAGGTGGAATGTTAGGCTCTAGACTGTTGAACAAATGGTTGAGCAAATAACTGAGTGGTCAGGATCAGCTGGTAGTGATTAGTAAGCCCTGCTCTCTCTGGAGGCCAGTTACAAATGGAGTACAATAGGGATCTCTCATGGGACTGGTCCTGTTAACCACTTCTATCAATGATCTGAAGCAGACAACAGAGTGCTCTCTTACTAGGTGAGGTGACAGTAAGCCAGCAGGACCACTTGATGCATTTGAGGACTGGGCTGCCACCTGAAGGGACCTAAGATGGGCTGGAAGAAGAAGCCAACATTGCAAAATTCAGCATGGGCATATGTAAAGTCCTGCCCCAGGAAGAAAGAGCCCCTTGAAGCAGTCCCTCTCCTTTCCAGGTGAGCTGGTGATACTGTGGGCAGTGAGCTGAACATAAGCCCTCAATGTGTGACCCTGTGCAAGAGCATCCAAGACAGTAGTCACAGGAGCACAACCAGTAGACTGGAGGGTGATTATTCCCCTCTGTTCAGCCCCCAAAGACCACATCTAGACATTCTGTCCAGCTGAGGGAGCACCAGTAGCAAGAAAGGTGATGATCAGTCAGAAGGAGCTCAGCAAAGTGCCACAGAAATGGTCAGGGGTTGGAGCATTTGCCCTGTAAGGAGAGGCTGTGGCACTGGGGCTTGTTCAGTCTGGAAAAGGGACAGCTTTGGAGGGATCTAATAGCAGGGAGGACATTTTTTCTCTCGACTGACCTACCAGCTTCACATCAATGCCCCCTGGTATCAGCTTTGGGAAGAACAAGTGTCAGCCATGATGGTGGCACTGGGAGGGTCATTCAGCTCTGTATAGAGGAGGTGGAATTTGGGTAGTGCTGCCACACAGCCAAAATAACAACCTATAGGAAAAGCAATCAATTAAATAGATCCACTACAAAAAAAAAAACAACCACCAACAACAAAAAAACAAAAACCAAAAAAACCCCGAACAAACAAAAAAAAAACCCCACACAACAAAAAAACCCAGGAAAGGATGAAGAGAAGGCATTGGTCAGTGATTAGAGTAAAACAGCATTTTAGAATTAAAAAAGCATATTTTGAATTAACAAGCAATGAAGAAAATCTTGAACTAGTACACGGGAAAAGAATACCTCCACAAACATCGAGGTAAATTAGCTCATAACAAATCCAAAGTGGTCACCAATTTAGAACATCAAACCCTCACTTTGAAAGACTTCACACGTATTCTGAATTCTTCAGTTTTATTTGTTTTTAATTTTCCCCTGTTCACTGCAATCAATAGAAATGAAGGGTACTTAGTATTTCATAGAAGCTCCCCAACAATTTGAAGGATTGACACTACCACAAACTTTCTGAGAGGTTTTGGGCATCTGGGCAAATGCTCTTACTTGAACATCTCTTAAAGGCGTGGTCTCTTGCCCAGGGCAGGGGTAATTTGAAAAATCTGGAAATTTATAATCCATATTCCAAAGATACAGGATATGACCATCCACCATAAAAAATACTGCACCATAAAAAAAGGTAGAATATTTACCTGAGACAAGAGAACAATCATATTTTGTTCTGTTTTCAGAGTATCTAAGCCCTAAATACCTACATCACCTTCATCATTGTTGCAATAAACGTTATAACTATATAAGGCAACTTACTCCAGATTCCTGGATAATAAGTGAACAGTACTTTCAAACTAATTAAAACAACTCAAGGTAATGCAGATTAGATCTGAGAACCACAGGCAAAACCTCTACTCACACAAATGAAAATCAGTTTAGAACAGCCATTACATTTTATATGCTAACTAGTAAAGAAATATACTGTTTCCACAAAAATGTGCATGTCTACACATAGGTGTATGAAAAAATGATCTGTGATAATAAGGAACCTTCATGCAGTTGAAAAGATTACAACAAGTTTCTGTTCCTAAGAATGCACATTTACATATACTTTTTCAAAATCTCTGCATATTTGTGTTAACAAATTATTCCTGTTTTTACAAAATTATATATTTAAAATATATATTCAGGCTTTTGAATGCACTTAACATTTTTGTAAAATGATGCATAGAGAAACTAAGGCAAGAAACTTCTTCACCACTATCTTTAAAAACATTGTTCTATTATTGGTTATTATGAGCAAGTATATTGTGAAATTTTTAACTTGTTTTTGGGAATTTTCCTGTAGCAGTAGCATTACACAAAAAAGCTAAAATCACTGTGAAAAAGTCACGGTGATTTAAGGCAGCTCTCTGGTAGCAGACCCTGACTTTTGAGGATCAGTCTATGCATTAAAAGGGAGGGAAAGTTCAGCCTAAGCATTATAGTGATAACTAAGAAACTGGGATGTTGCAACATTTCAATGAAGATGGAAGCAATGAAGTTTTAGGTATATGCATCCTATCTGTTTCCCTCTTAAGGCAATTATTCAAATTGTCCCCCAGCTTTCCAAAAAAAGAAATAAAATAAATTATAATAGCAAAGTTACAGAGGTGCTCTCTCATTATAATTTTTCACATACTGCCAAGACCAGTCAGTCAATATTTCTGACAAATAGCATTTATGGCACCTACCACGATGCTTTAAATACCTTTTTCTAGCAAGACACTCATCAAAAATGATTAAGGAGATTTTCTACATGTGATGTATTTCTCTTTATTGCAGCCCATGCTTCAGAGACCTGATTACTGGTAAAGCACAGATAAAAGCTATAACAGAATGGTGGTCAAACAAGTGGAGCCTATAAAGTATGCACTCCTCTTTTGTTTGCTGCTATACAAAAAGTGAATAGACAAGCCCTTTTGCAAACTTGCGGAGGACCAACTTTTTCCCTACCCCCCACTCCTGGGAATAAGCCATTTTAATTATTGAAGTTTTTTTGTTTAATCTTCCACCAACAAGTAATATGAATATTTTATACAACACTGATGAATGCTTAACTAATACAGTTCTTCATACAAATGCAAACTTCCTTTTTACTGGCCTCTGGTGACTATGCATCTAGTGCCAGAGTGGCATCATTCAGCTCCAGTTGCTATAGCATTTTCAAGAACCTCTCTGTTCTTGTCATAAATTATCTTTAAGTGAAAAAAGCTCCAAGGAGGTCTGCAGCAAACTGTATCATATAATGGATTTCTAAGCTTTGGTAGAAAACACTCATCTTACTTATATTCTTCTACCATCGATTGTTTAGTGACCCTTCTTTGGGATACAGATGAGCATAACCCTGAAAAATGTTTGTGTTGTCTTTCTCTTGTTGGCAGCCTGCAGCCTGCATGATCTAATAAATATTGGCAGGACCAAATGAAATAATATAGAAGAGCTTCTCTTCTTTAAAGTCCATAGACCAAGAGACTCTTGTCACTTGTTAATATCTCCATCAAACAGTGAAGTGTTAACATATGTGATACGACCACGCAATCAAGTAAGGACCGATTTGTTGACTAATTAAACCAACACAACAAGCTCTTTAGCACCTACAAGTGACAAGTTTAGAGCAGGCAAGTGGAAACTCTCAATTGAGTCCCCTTTTATGAGACTATCATGCCAAATTCAATTCTGACTGAGTAGTATTTGAATGTACTTGACTTCCACTATGTGCTGACATGCTTACAATAATTCATCATGTGTGACAATAGCCCAATATTAGAGATTTATGATATATACAAAACAGTTACAAATGAAATGTAGCCCTAACATGTGTCTGCTTTACTTATCCACAGCCTATTGATATTATAATTAATGGTCAATTACTTAGGGATAGAGAATAGAAAATAGTCATTACCAGTATCAGTCATCATCTGTTTTTGGCAAATTCTGGAAGTAAATGAAACCATTTTCATAGTGTTTGGCGGTTGCTGGAAAGTACACTGTTGCTCACTGTTGCAAGGAGGAATGGGTTTGCTATCTGTTTCACAGTTGAAGAGTTGTTTTAGGAACATAGTATTTATTTCATTATTACCATAATGTAGATAAGTTTTGAAAAGTGTATCTGGGAAGAAGAAAATACAGTGAACACTGCATGAGAGCATTTTATGGAGATTGCAAGCGCTGGCCAATTTTACACACAGACACACACTCAAAGCCAACCCCCAAAGCAATTTAAAAATGTAAATTCAAATTCTTTTTATTGGAAAAGAAGCACTTCCTGTTGACCTTTCACAGTTTTAGGTCCTGCCTTAATAATGACAAGATTACTGTGAGTCTAATGGTCCAATTCATGGGGGAGTTCAAACCGCTGGGAAAAAGAGATCTGAATCACTTTCGTGTTGCTGATTGTGCAAATGGTTATAAATACTCTCCTTTTAAACTTTAATGGTTCCACTGAAATCCCTGAGGTTATTGATATGCTATTCATATATGTTGTGGTATTGATATATTGCAGTATGTGGTCCCTTGTCTTTAAAAAGCAGCAACCAAAAGCCCAGACATTTCCAGGTTCTTGGAGTGCTCATTCCAAGGTTAAATCCACTCCTCACTAAACTTCCATCCTTGAGGGAAATGGGCACTTTGCATAGTCAGGAGAGATTCAGATACCAAGGAAAGTATTTTCAAGGATGAATCAGATGGTAGTCCCCTTCTTAAATTCCCAAGGAGACAAATGTGAGGAAGAGGCACTTTCCTGGCTCACCTGTTGAATCCAGTTGGTAAGCCAGAGCCTTACCTCAGGATCCTCAATTATAAACCTTCCCTGGAGTATACTCAAAGATGAATTACACTTAGGGGGTCTGGTCTAGAGGAAACCACATCTTCGACACACACTTTTTGATAACTGCTCAAGTATGGAAATGAAGTTAGGATGATAAAAAAGGAACTCGGAACAAGCAGAAGGAATCTCACTAATGTTGCCATTTTAAAGACATGTTTTAACTGCTGACCTGGTGTGGAATGCACCCCGTAAACAGGACTTTGTAGCAACACATAAATGATACAGGCAGTCTCTTGGTTTGGGTATTGGCATGCTCGTGCTTGAAAGAAAGGAGGAAAAAATGAGAAATAACCTTGGATTTATATCTGGCAAATTGTTCTAACAGTTAATTTGAGCACTGTTATTTGCAGAGTGCTTTGACATCATCAGTTGGAAGAACTGCAGAGTATTTTTTTCTGCCTCAGAAGCTGGCAGGGACGAAAGGACTTCTTTCCAAACCCAGGGGATAATAATTTCAGTAATCCCATTCATGCATTGCTACTAAGTATCTATTACCAACTAAACTTTTAACATGAGTTCTCTAATGTCTTTAAAAGTGCAAGGTGTGTCCCTAGAGGTAAATGCATTGATTTTTAGTATTCTCAATTCACTCTAAAATTGCATCCAAATAACTAAAAAACCCTAATTCATCAAACATATAAAAATTAATTGTCAGAATTTTATATAATAATGATCTGAATCTAGATAAGCATACTTTATTTCAGAAGTACAGTCATTCATATTTGGAAAAGAAAAGCTTTGACTCAGGTCTCATTGATAGCAGTACAAATAGAGCAGCAATGTAACACTGAACTCATACAAATCAATTCCAAGTTTGACATACAAATTCTTTTAGATATTTTATTACATAAAAGCCTAAAAGCATTAACTAAAATTGCAATTATTTTAGTAACCTTAAAGAAGATGAGATCTTATAGACTTGTGTTGATATCTGCATCTCCAGAGGAATCAATGCAATTTCAACAAAAGAATTGTATCACATTGGGTTGTTTCATATAATGCCATTGAAACGTAAGAGGTTCACAAAAGGTTGATTAAATTTAAGTGGAAGAAACACAATGAGCAAAATTCATCACTGGTGTAATTCTGTTGTCTCCTGCAGTTCCACCATGAATGGATAGAACCCATGACAGTCTTTTTCTGCACTGTGACAACTGAATTACCTAAATTAAAATCCTTTAAATTCTAAAAAATCCCAACAACCAAAAATCCAATCCCTGCCCTCATATTATACAAATCAAATAGAAGTAAAGAAAAATACATAGAAATAATGTTAAGAATTTGATTTGCTAAGACAAGAACATACACAGAGGAAGCTCCATCACTAATATCCACTGTAATCATTATTGATCTTGTAGGTCACATCAAAAGTGTTTCAAATCCATCCAAAGATACCAGGTGCATGATAAAACTACTGATATTATGGAGACTAACCTACCATCTCTTTTTCTTTCTTTTTCTTGTCTTTAGGGAAGAAGAGAACAGGGGTTTGTTATAGATTTTCAACTGAATTCTTAAAGAATATTTCTGAAAAAGAAGTCAGCAGGAACTACAGATAGTTATTGTCTCACAGAGCTGGGCATTTAATTTCTTTTCACAATTTATCATTTGTAAGATCCATCAGTTGCAGTAGCAATTGCAGAGATGGATCAATAAAGAATATCTAACTACATTCTATAGGATTTATGTTTACAGTGGCACACTTGTTTATAAAGTGAAGCTATTTTGAAATGCAGCTAACACTATGGCTTCTTGCACCCAGCCTATATTTATTGTGAAAATGAATATGCAGTTCCCCTCCCAGGTACCTCAGAATTGTTCGAAATTTTATTTCTAAAGAAAGTTACCCACTGCTGAAATTCATCTAACTACATCTTTCTTTTTCATACAAAAGGCATAACCTACTTTTATTGGAATAGAATTTGCATACTAGCTCCATCAGCATGGTTTTGGTAATCATACAAATAGCTGCATTCAGTTATTTATTCATTTAGACGCTATAATTGGGAGACCAGAAAAGCTTCCAAAAGGAGAGATAAGATACTAGGAAAAAGCCCCTTGAATTTCTTTTAAAATGAAATCAGCAGATCTCTTAGTTTGTAGATAAATTATTGGATTTGAATGTAAAAGCCTCAGAGAAAAATAGTTCTGTGAATGTCAGAATTAGGGAACCTGGTTCTATGGTCTCTCTCCTGTGTTAGCCTTGATGTCTTGTGGCTCGATGGCTGATGTCGTCCCACGATCTTACTGGCAATGAGGACACTTATTTTGCATCCCTGCTCAGCTGCCTGCTTTCATGTATCTCCTACTCAGCTTGAATCTGAAATCGCTCTTTTAAGAATTCCAACCTTTCTGTATAATTTCATTGAAATTAGACTACATATTGAGGAATTACTAAGGGGAGTGGGGAGCAGCAGGAGGAGAGGCAAAGCAATTACACAAATCTTTTTCACCTTTAGAAAAAAAGCTGGAAGTCCCTCATATTATTTGGGCTTCCATGACCTCAAAAAGTCAATTTCTTTGACTTTTAATCAATACAGTTGAATAAATATTGGCATGTTTTGGGATTATTTTCAATCCACTGTTTAAAAAGAACTAAATATTGAAGAACTTATTCAACTCATTTTCAGTAGCTGCACAGAGTTGTCCTGTGGAGTGGAAAAGGTACAACACCAGAGCACGTACAGGATGTTTCTAATTTTTGTGTCTGAAATTTTATGTTAAGACTTTTTGGGGTTTGGGGATAATCTTTGGACATATCTCAGTAAGAAATGAAAAACCCTATCATTAGGATCATGGCTGAAAGGGTATACTTGGCTACAGTTTTGCAAATGCAATGATTTTTACTTTTAAGAGACAGAATTGTAGTGTGATCAAATTTAAGTAAGCCTACATTAGATCTGGACCAGACTTTGTATTTCTGCTTCCAACCTGACTCAAAAATATTGCGTAGTCTGTTTTATTTAGCATCCGTATAAAACAAAGAATATGTTAGACACTGGATTTTCACTTTATTTTAGATATGTAGTGCCTTGTAAAATTTCCTTATTCTATTTACACCAGATTTGTACTTGGATAATGTATACATTTCAATGAAAATATACCTAATTTTTATTGATAAAGATTAACTTCTGACAGCCTATGTTGGCAAATGTCACCAGGAATAACCACAAGTCAGTGGGCAAAACTGAAGGTGTCAAATTGAACTATTAGTAATTTCTGTTACTTATAACATGCCAGTCTGAGGATGTGAACCTTTCACTGGCAGATTTATGAGCACATGGGACAGCTCTGCCTTGGAGTGGCAAGACTCACTAGAGGAGTGTTATCTGCCTAATGTGACATCAACATCTCTGTCACAGCCCTAAATATCTTGGATATCTGCCTGCATTCCCACCTTGCTCTCTTTTCCCTTCACTGCATTTTTATTTTCCTTTATTATCCTGCCACATAACAGCACAGGACTTTGATCAAAATAGAGCAATTTTAAAACTCGGGCATGTATTTCTGACAAGGAAAGGAAGAATTAAGAAATATGGTAGCTCAGAATGATACAGTTCAATGGCTCCATTAAATTCACTTTCTCTTAATAAAGGTTGAGTAGTGCTGCTACAAACTGATCGAAATAGGTCTTTATGCACATGGGCAGTTCCAGCAGTACAGTGAACCCTGGACATTCAGACCACATAATTTCTGTGCCCTTGGGTAGTGTTATGCACCGTGATGTATATCCATTAATGTCACTGACACCACATGGGAATGCTGTAGTGTGAGGCCTTGCCTGCCTTGTAGTCAAAAGGAGAAACGTGATTGACCTAAATGGTGACTACAGTCTCTCATCAGCTTAGTTCCACTCATTAAGATCATTATCCACTGCAAGTCCTGGGAGTCCTGTTGATTGCAATGGAGTTCATGCCAGCTGTGGATCTGGCCTACTGGTGTCAGTGGGCCACTTGCAATGCCCAAACTATGTGCAGAAGCTTTGAAGGGTAGCACCTGGGGAAAAATGCTCTTCAGATATTAGAACAGGTCTTGACCTGCTTTAGTTCTTATCAAAACAGCAGTTGTTTCATTTACATAAATAAAGTGAAAACCATAACTGTGGGTGCCAAACACCATGTCTGTGACAATCTCAGCTCCTGAGGAGTCACCTCCATCTCTCTGTTTGGGCTTATCACCGCCAACAGGAAAGGACAAAGATAGCATTTCAGACAATGAGCTTCAGATGCAAGCACAGGATCTCTCTGTTTCAGTGTTACAGCAGCAGTAACCTTTGTCAGCAAGGCTAAGGAACATCTATGTGTGGTTACACTTGAAAACAGATCAGTAAGATTTGCCAGTGACATTCCCCAGTACCTGCTTCCTTAACTGAGCTTCAGCTCCATCCTGTACCTGAAAAAGAAACAATGCTTATGTAAATAACAACCAGAATGATATTCTATGGATTGTGGTTTTGTGCTTGGGATATTTTTATTAATTGGACCTTGAAACTCAGTAACAGAATTCCTACAGCCAAATATTTTAGTAGAGCCAAATTCAAGTTTTAAAACCCTCCACCTCTGGAACCTTGAGCTGGAATATTATTTATGTAAACAATCAAAATTACTACAGTGACATGAGCCTACTAACAGGAGCCTTCTATCTCTTCAGTGGGATTGTTGATTTCTGTTTAAGTGAAGGCCAGGGACTTGAACAGTAGGGATGTTTGAACCCAGGACTCAGGTGCATTAGAATAAGCAGAGGATACTCAACAGTTTCCATTTCTAAAATACTATATTATATTAGATTTTGTGAGACAAAGAAACCAATGTAGGACTCCAATCTACAAATCAATTAACATTCATATAGCAAAACACTTAAATATATGCTGCTACTGAGAGAAGAAATCCAGGATATTAATGTGGACTTAATTGCTCCTGTCCATTTGAACGTATCCAGCACTCTCTCCCCATTTTGTAAATGAAAATTGAGTCAGAGGCTGAGTGGCCCACTTCTACACACAACAGTAAACAACTATGTTAAAGACATTTCTTGTTCCATCTGTTCTCCCTTTTCCTTTGCCAGAGGTTGCTGCCACCATTGCAGGAGAAGAGGTTTGCTCATTCCCCAGCTGTTGCATTTCCTATTTCCTCCTCAGTGCAAACTTGGACAGCCATGAAGTTAATAGCCAAATTAGAATGGCTGAAGTACAGTCACATATTCTTTTTGCCATTACTGAGACTGGGTTAGTTATTGGCAGAAGGGAGGTGAGGCAGGGAGCTCACACTGGTGAAGCGCAAAACTACCCCAGCAACAATAACCAAAACTAACCCTTGGAGCTTGACAATCTAACTCTACAAAAGGACAACTATGAGTTCCTCAAAACCCAGGACTAAAATCCTCAAAATTCTTGTTTTGTCCATGAAAGTGTTCCTTAGAAACACGTAGTTTTCTATTTTCCTAGGTTTATAAGTGCTGGGCTGGCCAGTTTATCCATCTTGATAGAGGCAAACTACCCCGTTATGCTAAGATTTATCAAGATCTACAAAGTGTTCCCCTGTCTGTCATGCCTGGAGCTCGTTCATATAGATCTCATAGAGCACACTTGCAGACTCAGGTCTGCACAAACACAGGAAGGAAAGAATACAGTGCCTTTCGTAACAGGGAGAAATAGGTAGAGGATTTTGATACACTATGGGAGATTTTTGTTTATGTTCTTTCCAAGCTGAAGACTTCAAAGTCCATCTCACAGTATCAGAAAGCCAAAACATGTTCTGGGCTTGGTGATGCCTCTATGTTGTACAGAGCTGTGATGGATGGCCAAGACATGAAAGCAGCATATAAAAAGACAGGATGCAATTCTTCAGCTCAGTTTACAGGGCAACACAAACGGTGGAGGGCAGCAGGTAGCTGGGCTTTAACACCTCCTCTGTTGTCTAGGTATTTATTTTATTCTAGGAATTCACTGAAATTAAGTGCATTTTGTGAATAGGTTTCTAGGGAAGTCACAAGGGAAATCTGTGGTGGACCTCAACAGCAAGTTTCTCAGCTCAGCTAATGCCCCAAGTACTGGGTTGTGAGTTTTTTCTGAGCAAGATTTTTACATCAAGACTATTCAGTAACCTCAGTATTTCCCCAGATCATGACCATCATCTTCCAAGACAAAGATCTTAATTGCTAAAGTGTAGCTAGAAAAGCAGAAGAAACCTATCATGTTGTTTGTCTTTACTGATTTAGTATCATGGCTGGCAGAAGACACAGACTCTACTCTTAGGCCAGCAAAGTTATTTGTCCATCTGCAATAATGGGGTGTTAAATTCCCAGTTGTTGAGAATCAGTCTGTCCTAAGAGAAGATTTTAAAAAATTTAGGATTTTATACTCATAGGGAGAAAATTATAGAGTGAGCTGAAATGAAGGGGTGCAATTTTGAGTGAGGCAAGGGGAACCAACAGAGTTTGTTTCATTCTGGGAAGTAATATCAAGACTATTTTTGGTGTTTTGAGACCCTGCCTAAACTCATGTGGCAAGACTGCTGTATGCCCATGCATATGCATATTCCATTTGGCAATACACTCAGTACGGCACTCAGCCACCTACTAAATAATAGAACTTAAAAATGGAAAATCAAATGACAGAAAAAGCTATTTCCAGGTATTTAATCAAAGGGAGGATCAGAGTACAAAGCTCAAGACAGGCCCAGCGCACAACTCTGGCTGAACTGTCACTCTCTAGCGGGCTTCAAACATCTGCATTACTTTGACTGAAATACCATGAATAATTTATAATAGAATACAGAATTTAAGAAAAATAGATTTTAGAAAAATTAATACCCCACAGTAATCACCTGGCTTTGTGTTTATTAGCAAGGTGCTCTGGGGTAGAAAACATCATCGATTTTATGAACCTTTGTGGATGTTTCTTTTTAAAAATTAACATTTCAGCTTGATATTATTTTAGTATTTACCACTCGGTATTGTCTTAGATGTCATCTTGGCAAAGGGCTCCTAAACAACTGCCACTTTTAGCACTGCTGCCAAAAGGCCCCCTTTCACAATAAAGCATGCTGTGCTTTGGCAGGAAATCAATAAAGTGAAAATCTGTTCTCATCATCCATACATTTACCATCACAATCAACAATCAAAGGCAAGACCTGGGTTCTTTATCCACAGGCTCCAGCCTCCCAATTTTCTGCTATGAAAGGCAGCATAAATTAGAACCCTTGGTTCCTGTTAGCTGGGCTTAATGGGTATGATTTATGAACCATTAAATGAGGTTATGTAAATTGATCCTTAGCAGAATGCTAGCACACAGGTGACAGGTGCAGTACATTTGAATGATGAGTCCACAAGGGTTCTGTTCAAATCAGATTTCAGTGACATTCAGTTTTAGGAAGGAGAAATATGTTGTCAACAAGGAAGTGATTTAAATAGTGCCCTGGGTTTGTCAGCAATTATGCTTTTCTTCTTAATTGCTGCAAACTATATAAATTCTAATAGGAAATAAATTACTGATTTACCAGTTAATGACAAGGGGGTACAGACAAGAATGGTTTAAACATTAAAAAAAAAAAAAAAAGCCTTGTGAGGCCATATTCAGTAATGATTTCATTTATCATATTAAAGTTAACAGCTGCTTTAAAGTCATACGGTAAACTTTGATATGAGCTAAGTTATATAGTTTTTATTGCTAAGCTGAAGGGAACTGGGTTTGTGCAACAGCTATGAATGTTCTTAAAAGGATGAAATCATATATTTGCATAGAAATTAGGATAAATTTTTAATGCTGTTTTTGCTTGGTTTTTTTTATCTTAATAACCTTGTCAAAAATCAGATCACATTAACTATGTTTAAAGTATTCTGCCTTACCCTGACAGGATTTTTATATTAATAATGAAAATAATCAAAACTAATGCTCTGATGTTTGACTTATTTCCTTCTCATTTCCACTTAAAGTGACCATAAGGATTGATTCACTGCCTCATAATAAAGTTATGATAGGAAAAAATGGAAGTACTCCTGTATGACATTTACCTCAGTGTCATCACGGTTCATTTGGTCTAGGTAGGTGGGTTCTTGGAGAACTAGACATATTTATGTGATTTTAAGTTCTTCTTTTCCCTAGTGTGGTTAGTAGCGTGTTCCAACTCGTTGCCTGGCACACCTCTGTTTAATGAGTGTTTGCATCTTCCTTTGAGATGGAATGGACTGAAATCACAATAGGAATGAAATAGCATGGATAAATCTGTATGTAACTCAAGGCTTTGAGGGCAGCAGGTCTAGAGGAAAGATTGTACAGGCAGCTACTTGAAATATATAGGATAGTAAGATGGTGTGAAAATATTTTCACAGGCTTAGCCATATTAGATCATTTTCATCTGTGGAAGAAAATACACAAGATGAGGGAGGAAGAGATAAAACCCCAAATATTAGTTACCTGGGAAGCCTACTGACATCTAAGAAAATCTGAAAAACCTCAAGATATTTACTTGTGTCTGTTTTTGCCAACATGTTCATTGGCTGTGTATTTCCTGTTTTTTTTCAAAATTCAATGAAGTTTGTTCAAGCAACAAGCATCAGTTGCTAATTGAATTAGCCTCTCCTTTTGTGTTTTACTTCAATGGAGATTCCCTTCAAGGTTCAGCTGCTTACTCACTGCATTGTTCTGCTCAATGCTCATATGTCGCTCGCTGCAATACTTCCCCCTTCACAGAAGCTGTCACTTTTATTTCTGTGAAGAGGATCATCAGGAGTGAGTCCAGAGTGTGCACTGCTTTTGGGGATGTGGAATGCAAATTAAAAGGATCACAAGGTTGCAATGTGGGTAATGCAGAAAAAACATGATGCAGTTTCATCTGTGAGGAGATGAAGTACTAGGATTTATTCTGGGTATTAAGGAAGAATTCCATAGCCTTCCAATCAACAATATACAACACAGCTACATCAAAAGAATGAAAAAGACAAGCCTTAAAAAGCTAAGGAAAACTGCACTGCACCTGTCTATGTTAACCTAATTCGGTATCTTCTGTGACTGCATTGCCAAACAGCTTTCATCATACAGGACCTGCTGGTGCTTTGGAAGATCCTGCTTCTGTTTCACACTTACAGAAGGGACTACGAGTGTACACTAAGACAAGGCAGTTATTTTTAAAGGTATTATCCTGACCTAGTCAAGGTATCCTTTCCCACCACATAGCTTGCTTTAAGTTGCCACCTTAAAGTCACCATGGCAAACACAACACTATAATTCCAGATACAAAAAAAAACCACCTTTTTTTTTTTTTTTCTCATGTGGAAGTGTCTCACTCAATGTATGAGATGGTTAATCTTCATGGGATGGATTACTGCTGAATTTTTCTCTCTGTCCACCCTGCCTACTGCATATGCCATGTTCTCTGACAGTTCCATTCTTCTCTGACAGAGACAAAGAGCAGATGTGTCAGAAAACATACGATAGGAAAAAAGATATGTAGTACTTTTGAGCCCTCCAACCTGTAGTCATTGTCCACTTAGATAATTCCAGAGCTGTATGCAATTTCTCTATGTTTATTAACTTCTGATGCATTTAATTTCCATATAGTTGTTCCATCTTCTCTTGAGCCCACATTAACTTTAGCAAGACATTCTAGGTGTCAGCTCCTCTCCTTTTACTTTTGAACCTGAACCCATGTGCAGAAATTCAAGTCTTAGGACTTGAAGCATGATTAATGCTGAAGCACTGAACTAGAATGAGGAATTTAGTTGCTGGTACCTTGTATTTTTACATTTTAATACAAAGCACTTTCTTTATATGGTATAGAGACAGTCTCAACCATATACAGATGTATCAAGACATAAGTAAACGTCTGAAATACTGACATCTTCTTTTATAAAACGTCCTATAGGGATTCCAACTGTATTCACTCTGGGTTTCATTACTGAAGGAGCATATGCCCAGTAACTGCTTATTGTAAGAAAGGAGGCAGCATCTCATTTTCCTGCTGAAAATGGAAAGAAAATGGTACCCCAAACTGCATTTTGTAGAGATCTCCAATCAGCTGTGGGTAGAATGGGGTTCTTGACATTTCCTGGAGGCATGTTTTATCCTGGAGTGGATTTCAATATAACGAAGCCTAAGATAGACAATATTGGGCTGAACTGGTACAACCACACAGTGCAGAACAGCTTTAAAGAGTCAGAAGCTCAGGTTTGAAAGTAGTCTGGTTATGTGAGTGCAACACAGTGATGCAGGGAAGCCAAACCTCATGAATTAACACTACTCTAGTTACAGAAGTTAAAGGATGCAAATTCAGTTCAGAGGTCTTTACATGATACTGCAATAAGCATATGATTTAAGTCCCTTTTAGACCTACTTTTGAGTTCTTCATAAAGACTCAGACCTGTGCTGCTCCTTCTCTGATGGCTGATATTACCCTTCCTGTGTTCCAGATGGGCAAGCAAAAGTCAGGGAAAGTGCATGCCATAAGTAGAGCCTGGTTGTCCAGGAAAGGGAATGTGGCAAACACTCTGCTTATTGAAGTTCTCTTTTGCACCAGATTTATGGGTTTATTTTGAATGAAACCAGGCTAGAAGAATGAGATTTATGCACACGCCTACCTAATGCCCTTCTGCAAAGAGTTCTCCAGTATAAAAGCACTTTGAAATTCCATGATGTAGACTTAGGCACTGCTATTAAAGTCTAAATTGACAATGAAAAGTAAATATGTGTGTCTAGTTTGAAGGACCAAGGACCTAATTTTGTTGTGTGTTAACTTCTCAAGGCACTTCATTTTTACAGTAGGGTTTCCAACGGCTCTAAGATGCAGAGGTCAGAGCTTAGTACAACAGTGAAGCACAAACATGATATTTTAAAAAATGACAGAATAAAAATAGCATCCTTTTGTGAAAATGGTTGCTTGTGACTTCTCAGCATCACACAGGAACTCCATGGAAGAATTTAGGATAAGAAGCAATTAATTAGGACAGCATTTCATTGCCTTAGTCATCAGAGCCCTTAGTTCCTTCCTACAATTCCCTTTCCCATCAACTGCATGCTTTCTCAGGCTTCAGCAATTAATGAGATAGGGTTACTGAGGGGGCCATATCCTGAAACATATAAAATACATTCATCCTCAGAGTAGTCCCTATGTACAGTGAATTAAGATCAGCTTTTTCATGCTGGAAAAGCTTACAAAATCATGGAATTAAACAATGTATTACTATACTTTTAATAATAAAGGCAGTTTTAATTCTGGTAATCCTCAATTTGACCACTCTGTGCAAATATATGACCTTTATATAACTCTTTCTATGTGGATTTCTTTAAACTTTGGGCTTTTTATACTTTCCCAAATTATAAAATCTTAGAATTTGGAAAAACAAACTTTTCATTGGGTGTCATTGCATGATCCCACAAGGAATAGGTTCTTCAGCTGGCATGAAATATTTAGGACCACAGAACCTTTTGAAGCTGATCAAAAGATAGATGAGAAGGTCATCTGAAGTTCTGGTCCCTAAGGATCCCATCTCATGCAAAACAGCTTCTTTCTCATGTCCCTTCCTCTTTTTGTGTCATTTTGACTGTTTGAGCACCATTACACCCATCCTCCCATCTCCAGTTTCTGTCTGTTCCTAACTTCTCTCCTAACTGGTCCTCCAGTTCCTCTCCCTTTACTCATCCTACTTTATTCTCCATGTTACCACATCATACCTGCTGTGCAACACCCTGAAAGTCCCGGGGTTTCCTGCCCTCAGCTATAGTGCCAACCATTGCAGCACACATCTCTCCCAGCCTCCACCAGCTCTGTCCCAGGTTTACTGCAGAGAACATCTAGATCAGTACAGCTGATAAAGGCTCCAAAAGTCACACAGCAATTTCACTATGAGGCAGAGGGTACAGAAGTCCTAAGGCTCCATCCTCAACTCAATCTTTTCAAGTGTAGAAGATTATTATCATAGTGTTGGTGTCCTAGATCCTGGGCATTTCTGCTGGAGACAGGACTCCAAGGTGAGCCAAATTTTGTTTCTTAGAGGTACTGCAGAAGGGTCCCTTTTCCAGCAAAGAGCATGGAAAAGTGACATATCATGTCAAAATTTCTAAATGAATACATAAAAGAAAAAAAACTCAACAAATTTAATGTCCTAAAGTGCTTTCAGCTTTGTATTCTGAATTATTTCATTTCCATGCACACATGTCACAACATAAAGTCCTGTGGTGAGACCCACAGACTTCAGACCCACAAAGGATGAAAGGCTGCTATGAAACCACTCCAGTGGGAGCATTTCAGTGTGGTTATGGAAGAGCAGGAGATCAGGCCACTGTCTCAAGTATCATTAACTGGCTTTTCTTGAGGAGTGATTGTAGCCCAGAGTGAGTATCCATTTAGCTTGTCACTGACTTTTGTCTCCTCATATCAGTTTCTTTTCTTATTCCAAATGACTCATGGAAGAATCTATTTGGAGAGAAGAGGTTCAGGTAGGAAGGAAAAAAATCCTTCAAAAATCACTTTCTCAACTACTTGCCCCCATCTTGGTTTCTTCAACAGATTTTTCTCTTATGCTCCTTGAAGCAGTAGAAGACAAGGAAATATATTCATTTTGGTTATTAGCATGTGTTTAACAACTGCTAACATTCATGAAAGTATTCCAGACCCAATTCCATGACTTTTACAATTACATCTTGCAATTATCTTACATCTATCATCTAGATATATTCCTGTTACGGATGTTTTTTAGCAAGATGCTTCATACAGGATAAATCCTTATATGAACAAATGGTAGCAGATGTTAGAGTGATTTGCTGAACTTTTATTTTTCATCCCACTAAAAATCATTATAAGGTCATAAGAATTTGCTTTAGGCATATATTTTTTATTTTCATTATTAAGTTTTATCGGTTTCTTGAATTTTGTGTATAATGTCTAGTATGACATAAAACAACATAATTATGTTGCTTTTTTTTCATATGAATAAATGTGCTAAAAGGGCAACTTTTTTTTTCTCAAATGCTAAGAGTTCCTGGTAATTAATTCTTTGCTGTGAGCTTACTCAATTATTAAAAATAAAACCAAAAAACTTCCAAAAAAACCAAATAACAACAGCAACAGCAACAAAACTTTGCCATGAAAAGTGATGTTTTTCTCAGGTAGCCTGTTGGAGCTATATATTCACACAATATCCACATGGTATTCTCAGCAGCGTGCATTGTACTTATGCTGTAATTTCTACACTTGCATACTCCACAGTCAGTTTTTTTTTTTTTTTCTTCTGTTTTGGAGACCAGATAAAGTGGGTGATATGCTCTGCTCTGGTTCTCATCCCATGCCTTGACAAAAAATCCTTCAGTGTTTCTTATTTCCTTTTGACATGAAACATAAGTTATGTCAGTTATTGGTGATGTGCATCCCACACTCTTTCAGTAAAGGCTTCAGCAGAAGGAGAAAGCAGTAGCTGCAATGGAGACTGTGAGCATGGCCTGCCATTCACATCCTCCTTGGCACAGCACCAACAACAATTCCTCATTACTAGTGAAATTAGGACTACTAGGGCAACAAAACAAACCAAGGGGGATGTCACGGCATAGACCAGTCTGCATCTTCTGCATGGTGAGGAAGTTTTTGTTTCTTAGAAGAGGTTCAGTAATAGATCCTTTCTGTAACAGTCATGATCCTTTCAACTTTTCTGCAAATGCAGAAAATGCAAATTTCACTGCTATTCGGGTTTTTTACTGACAAGTTCTGAAAAGACCGGAAAGTCAAACTCAGAATAATTTATTCTAAAGCCTGTGTTATGAGTTTAATTTTATAAAGTAAAAATAGTGATCCAAAATGCTGGGAGCATTTTTGATGAAAGAGCTTTTTACTTCTGCACTTTTAACCAGACTCTTCTTAAAATTTCTGCTCAGATTTATTACTGCATGTGCATTCTTTCTCCATTTATAATTGGTTTGACAGCCAAATTTCTCATGTGCATTTGGCTTGATAATTTTTACTCTGGTAAAATTTTAGCAATTTATTTGCACTAATACTAGTAGAATAGCACCTGCCTCATGCTTGTCCTAGTCAAGAAGGTTCTGGCTTTGTATTCTAGGACTTTTGTTAGGGACAACTTTTTGTGTTGCTTGCTTGAAACTCTAGCAAGGATACTACTGAAGGAAAATTACTCTTTTACAGTTTTATATTATGAAACAATGGCCACTGTGAAAGGAATAAAGTTGTAGGAAAGTAACTTCCACCTAGTGGCTTTCCAGAAAACTACCATAATAGTCAATCTCTCGAGAAAGTCAAATTCCTATTTTTACATAATTTGGAGGCATTTCTGCCACCACAACCCATTTTCAGCTTTCAGTCAACTCAAATACATTACCTACAGACATATAGTGCTTAATATGTAGTTCATGGTAATTTTAGTATCGCCATGCTTTTGGATTTATCATATCATCAACATCATTCTGAAAAACTTTAGACTAAAACTTCTTATGATTGCTTATGGCAGACTGATTTGATTCCAGCTTTTCTATTTCATGTTGATAACATATTTAAACACCAACTATACTAATATCCCCATACCCACTTCAGAAAAAGCTCTCTGTATTATTTCTGTACTTAAACTACCAGCTCATCAAAATTGTATACACAACCATTTGGGTAGTGTGGCTTAGTGGAATATAAATGACTCATAAATCTGGTAAGATATGAATCTACTGTTTAATTTAAAAAGGAATTATTCAAGAGTTTAGTATTATACACCTACCAGAGCTGAATAAAGAAAAACTCCTGGAAATGAAAACTCAATACACTATTTCTCATACCATTGAAACAATAACTATTCTAGATCAGTGATTTTAATATTAATTTGCATGAGCTGAAAATCTGCCACTAGGCTACTTTGAACATTTTATTTTCTCTGTAATCCACGTAGTAAGAAATTATCTAGGCAGACAGAGGTAAGTTTCTATACTGTGCAACGAGTGTCATATAAAATTCATGTTGATTGTCAAGGATATATGTATTGGTTGAAAAATGACATGGAAAAATGGCATTGCCTGATCATTAATTTTGATTCAATTAAAAAAATTTTCTATCTTTGGGCTAAATTCCAAAACATAATCCAAACTTGTGATTTTGTAATGGTAATTTTTTTCCAAACAGAATAAGCAGTAGATATAGTATAGCAAATGTATTTTTTAAAATCTAGGAAGCAAATAGAGAAGCCCATAATGAGCTGCAGTGAAATCAATTTTATAATTCTTAAATGTCTATGACAAGATAGATGCAAAAATCTAAACAAGCAGAAAAAACCCATAGCAATTACAACAAATTTCAGATTTTTTCCCTTTCCAGTGATCTAAACACTAAAGTATTTAGTAATATAAACAGGGGAAATAATCATTTCCTGCTGATATCTTGTCCTTTATAGAATCCTGCATGTTTTATATATTTTTTTCAAAATTATTAGAAGGTGACCGTGGCATATTCTTTGAATACCATGAGAAATCATGCGAGATGCAGAAAAATGAGATTGTTCTTAAGTTAACAACAATTCTCAAAACTATCAACACACATAATTAACTAATTTACTACAGATTTCCTGTCAAGAAAATGCATAAATATTAATCTCTTAATATTATCATTGTATGGGCACTTCTATTTGCAATCTATCTTAAGGTAGCTGACCACCCTGCCTGTAACTATTATGTACTCTGATTACAAACACTGTACCTGGGGTTTTGCCAAAAAAACCCCAAAAAATGGCGCAGAGTCAGAACAGTCAAATTTGGTTAAAATGTTTCAATTGCCATTTAAGTAATTGTATTTTGTGCTCACAATGCTTATCCTAGATAGAACAAGTTCAGTTTATATTTAATTTTGTGTGAAATGGGTAAAAAACGAGTTCAGAATCAACCAGCTCTGTGGAAACTTTGATTGACTAATCCAATCTGTTGCTTGGGAGTCAGGGGGATGGAAATCTTTCAAACAAGTTAAAAAATAAATGAACTTTTTTTTAATCAGATTACTATATGGCAATTTGCATTAGTATGGGACTTATCAATGGTGGTTTTAGAAATTTTTTCTTGCTTCATCCCTCTTGATGTATAGTATTTAAGCTATTATCTTTCAAGTCTGCACTATGTGGACCAAGTCAAACCCGTTACGTGAAGTACAACAGTACCATGTGATGAGAATGAGGCTTTAAGTGTATGATGGAAAATCCACAAATCCAGGCACCTTCCTGAACCCTGACCATGGCTTCTTTGAAGCAGAATGGCCTTTAAATGTAGTAGGACTTCTTCTTACTTTGAAGGGTGGTGAGATCCTATTACTCTCTTTCCAACCAGCAAGAAAGAGGAAGTTATCCCAGCAGAACCAGGAATGATGGGGGAGGAGATGCAGGCCACTAAAACAGTGCCTCTCTTCATCTTACCTCACTTGGGTGTAAATCTATGCAATAATATTTTCAAAATTTTCCATTTTTATTCTGATGGTGTGTAATGAGATGTCAGGCACAGTTAGAAGACTGCAGTGCATCCATTTCTATCTCTCTTAAGTTTTCATTACAGCTCAGAAGTAGAATGTCAGTACTTGCTTATTTACTATAATGGGTATATATTTATTCAGGCTAGTGAATTGCAATTAATCTTGTTTATGGAAGGAAAAATTAAACAATTAAGCAATCAAACATACTGTACAAATTAATCAGAAAAGATTACAAGAAAAAAAATAAATAAAAGGCATATGATTCCTTGACTTTGTTCCAAAGATTTTAAATTCTGTTTTGGAATACGAAAAATCCAAACAACAAGAGCACATAAAAGGTTTTAGACAAATAATTTTATAATTAAGGGAGATTTTTCACATCATAAAATGGAATTACATCTCTTTAAATAATTATAAGCAATATAGGCAATTCTCAGTACTGTGAACTGATAGATTTCATATCATAATTCTGCAGGACTTCAGTGAAAATAAAACCTGCACATTCCCACATCCTCCAAATTAGGCAAATAAAACACTCTATAATCCATGAAAGCTTTATTAAGGTTGTCAAAAATGCATCCGGAAACATCTGGCTATAAAGCAGGAAATGATAAAGATTGAATGCAAATAATATCAGCAGTGAGAGAAATACATAACTGTGTCAGAGTCTGATACCCAGGTGAGTCCTGCTGCTCAGCACTAATCTTAGCCAAGTCCTGCCTCTGGTTCCAGGAAGACAGACAATATACAAAGAGCTAGGAGAAGAATATTTTTAAATATTTGATGGTTATTTTCACAATAGATATTGAAGGAAGATTATTCTTGCTCCAATGGGAAAAGTGATCGAACTTGAAAGATTTGTGTTGCTCTAAAAATGAATACATTTTCATAAGTTTTTGTATTTTATCAAAGTCCAGACACATCCATCACCTTTATTTCCTCTCTTTTTTGACAATAGAATACTGACATTGGTTGAGTTTGGGTAAAAAGAAAGAATTTTATTACTAACTGTCCCCCAAAATGTTAAGCTTTCCATTCCTTCAAAAGAATCACTGCTATTAATGTTTTTCAGAAAGGGTACATTTTAACAAGAACCAAACTGCAAAATAATTTCAGTTGAAAAAAATTGACATGAGACCTAAATATGCTTAGTTATTACTTTTCATATGATGTAAATAAATACCAACATCTTTGCTCACCCAAAATCTGAACTTTGCTGACCACCTCAGTAGGGAAAGGGGTTGTGTGCACATGTGGTGCACGAGTGTGCGAGCGTGTGCATGACCTGTGCATGTGTCTGCTGGGACTGATCCATGCATATGGAGGTGAATATAAATGGTTTATGGTGTATTTTACAATGGGGAGATGTAGATGTTCTATAATTAATTACCAGAAGTATCTAACAGCCACTACAGCACTCCACTATGTGGTACCACCAGCTAGACTATAGAACAGATTTGTAAATCCATTGCAGAAAGTACAGAGACAGATGGCCTTCAAGAACCATGTAACAGGAATACAAGCCATAATGCTTGCTCTTTTCTTCAAAACCCAGTTTCTCCTATTGTCACCAGTCAAGTTGAAGTACTTTATATTTACAGCTTAAAGCTCTAAAATTGATTATTTTATTACAGCATAGTATCATGATACTAGGATATGAAGGCTAGATGATTTATTCACTTTGATGCAAGTAAGGAAAGCTTTTATTTTTAAATTTCTACCACTCAGTGCAGTGCGTCAAACAATCAGTTTTAATATCTTAAGGGTTAAGTGCACTCTTGTAATTTAGAATTAAATGATTTTTATTAAGCACTTTTGCTGAATATCTACAAGCTTTACAACTCTGCTGATTAAGGATCTGACAGTGACTGGTAAAGCAGCCACCTCCATGAATTAGGGAAGCATTAGGGAATGCATTCTGTCTATGTTCCTTAGTACTTAGGAAGTATTTCAAAATAAGTGCAATTTCTATAAAATGTAATCATAAAACTATAAGTGAATCAATGTATGTGAAACCCAGTGCTTGCATTGCATAGCGACATCTTTAACAGATTAAAGGTATTTTTGTCTAGAGGGAGGACAGCTAAAATACCCCAGGGGTGAAACTTAAAGTGCAGAGTTTCTGAAATATTCCCCTGTAACACTGAAACAACTAAATGCAAAGCTAGCTTTGAATAGCCAAGGTCTAACGGCCAGATTGCTAGTGACAACCCAGATTTGAGGAAGGTCTGGCCCAACAGCCTGGGTACAGGTCTGGGACCAAGGAATGCCCACTGCATGCTGATATTAACCTCCTCTGCAAGCTTGCACAAGCTCCTTTATTTCCAGAGATGTTGCTCCCTCTGCACTCTCATTAACTTCAATGGGAGCCAAGAATGCACTGCACCTTTGAAAATCAAGCGGCTAAACTCACAGCTTCAGTTACCCATCTATAAAATGAGGCTAAACCTTTCTTACCAGTCTCATAGAGCTGTTGTGAAGATTAATTAGATAATGACTGCAAAGCCCTTTGAACATGAAAAGTGCCAAGAATTGTTGTTACCAAATGATGGCAAAGATTGGGCTATTCTTCATTGCTGTCAAATAATAATAAAGAGATGTGCTAGTCTAAGAAAAGGAGAGGTGGGAAATAAAGGGCAATAATGGCTGCTGTTGTTTGCGCATATGGTACTGAATAATCTTTGCAAGAAGAAGCCAATCTTGTGAAAAGCTATCTACTGTAATGGTGCTAGGGTTATTGACAGGTCTGGCTATAAGTGCAGGTTCCATTAGATACATCAGCCACAATGTATTCGCGGCAAATCTCACTGATGATTGCCCTCCTGCAGAGGGAGAGATAAGACAAACTATGATTGAAGTAAAAATGTAAACAGTTAAAAAAAGAAATAGAAGTCAACCACTGCTCTCCCACAGGGGCAAGGACCAAGGATTGTTGCACCTGCAAAGCAGTAATAACATCAAATGTTAATGTGATATACGATTGTAGCACAGATACTGCTTCAAGCTCTTGCTGAAGAATTTATGTTGTTTAGTATTTTTATATGTATATTAAGTGAAGTGCACTTTCCTAGTCTGGGGCAGTTCAGGGCACAATACTGGCAAACTGAAGGGGTTTCACATAAGTCAAGTTAACAAGAGCATTCTTTGGCAGCACAAGTTACAGCTTGTGGTTTTTACAGGTCTCCAGCAAAAGCATCCGAACTAATACCGACCCTCTTAATCTCAGGGTTGTGCTATGTTTTTCGCTTTTGTGTTTGAAGTTGATATTAGACCCATTACTGTAAAAATATATTATTAATTCATATCAATGCATGATATAAATTCTTCTGTTTGGCAACTGGAAAGAAACTGAGTGATATCTCAGTGCTAAAAATGCACCTCCTATTTTCCCAGTGACAAGGAATGTTTACAGTAAACACCAACATTAAATAATGTTCAGATCTGAAGAATGGCATAATATTAACCCCAGAGTTTTAAAGCAATTGGTCAAAGAGGCATTCTAAGGTTGATTTATGTGTGTGGCTTAAGAAACAATGCAGTTTGTGTGGCTGGCTCTTCATCCGGCCATTACTTCTCCTTTTCATCCCCACATTTTCCCCCATGCCCAAATAATATTCACCCTTTGGGTTAGTTGATGTAACATTCAGCAGAGGCACAGAAGTGGCAAAGAGAATGAATTTCCTCCACATTTAATTAAAATAAAATACTGTCTGGGTAGAACAGAAAGCCTATTCATGGCACAGAGGAGAATTCATTGTCCCTTACACTTAGGAGCAGCCAGCTTATTCAGTGATCACACATGTACTAGCCAGCCAGCCAGCATGTCTGTGCCAGATGTGCTGGCTTTTCCCCAGCTGGCAGGATAAAATACAGAGGTAGAGAACATGGAAAGAAGAATACAGAGAGCATGGAGTACATGGAGCTTTTGCGGTACTGGACATGTTGTTCTGGAGATGGAAGGGAGCTGGGGAGAAGGACAACTATATCAGAAATTGAAGACAGTGGAAGGAGTGCCCAGCAGTGGTGTGGTGATGTGATGGAGGAGAGCTAGAAACACAGAGGGAATGACATGGCACTACTGTATTGGGAAAGATTTAGAGGATGTGGAGAGAGTTGGGATGACAGCAGTGAGTGGGTGGAAGACAAAACTCCAGAGAAAAGAGTATTTAATTATTTCTACTCTTCATGAAACAATCTTTTAAAAATACTGCAATACTCTCAAACTTTCAGTGATCTGGAAAACATCAAACACATTATCATTTATCAAAAATGCCTTCACATTACCAAAGTAAGTAAAAATCTGGTGACCTTATATTCATTCCAGACAAAATACTGGGATATGGAATAGAATGGGATCTAACCAAGTTAAAAAGACACTAGCATAATCCATTTCAGTGAATGAGTTTTCACAGAAAATCAGTGATAAAGCTGATTACATCCTTATGAAATGAAAAGTTCTATTGCTAAAGGAAGTTGCTCTGTATAACTGAGCTATTTTACCTTGTACTCTGACCTTCTGGTTAAATGTGACACTACATAAAATTTGTGTAGCAAATTTTAACTGGTGTGAAAAGGCTGATACAGCCAGAAAGTAATTGCACAGAGGGCATCATTATATAATGGGGTTCCACATAGATCTATTCTTAGTTCAGTGCTATTCAATATCTTTATCAATGAGACGGAAGAAAATAGAAACTTGTTGTTAGTAAAGGCTGCAGATGCCATATTCATATATAAGAAGTTAGTACGTGACCTGATTTTTAGACGCACTAAACATATTTAGGCAATGAAAAAGGAAGATTTTGGCTTAGAAGCTAAAGCCAGAAAATATGTGGCTACTGCAGTGCCAAACTTTAAAGCACCTTTTGGGCTAAACTCATCTCAAAATGGGCTTAGTAACAGATGGTAAGAGAGAAATGCCCTAACTAGCCAGTACAGAATGACCCTGTTCTTCAGTGCTTAGCCACTGCTTTCTGATCTGTCAGTTCAGAAGGAAACTGCTTACTCTTAAAACCCTCACAGAGAATTAAACATTTTGCTATTTCATACAACCAAGCTGTCTGCAAGTGAGGGTGCTCACTTGACCATGTCGGCTACCAGAGCTGAACATCCCCCTTTGGTGTCAGCAAGTTGACAGATGCACTTCTCAGGTTCTGGAAAGGTGTCTTTGCCTACAAGTTCATTTGATTTTACAAGTTCATTTGGATGGAGACGCTTTCCAACTATCCTATTTAAGCTTAGGCATTATATAGAAGTGCTAGAAAAACACCACATATGCTCAGACAAGCATTAGATAATGTAAT
This sequence comes from Hylia prasina, assembly GCA_013397195.1. Lineage (NCBI taxonomy): Eukaryota > Metazoa > Chordata > Aves > Passeriformes > Sylviidae > Hylia > Hylia prasina. Next base: position 194,589 of record VYXD01010583.1, on the reverse strand, counting down.
AGCTACTGCCTCTTCTGCTCTCATCAGCTGATGGTGAGAAACAGACGACCCCAGTTTTAAAATAAAATTATTCCATGCCATCACACTTGTTTATGAGGCAAAATCTGGTGCAAGAGAAAAAAAATGGGAATAGATAAGCTGATGCTGGTGGTTTCTCTCTTCCTTTTTTAATAGGTATAAAAAATTAAAACCATCAGGATCCTGCACTTTTGTGGTCTGCAGAGAACATGATTAGAGTATGCTACCAGCACTGTTGGTTTTTACATAAAACTTCACTTTCCATGGAGATCAACATAAAGAAGAGGATAGACAAAGAAGGCATGTCTCCACCTCAGGGACATCCCATACCTAGATCAGAAGATAGAGAAATATCCACAGATCTTGCAGATAAAACATGGTCTCAGAGAACAGAAGATTTTCCTCAATATTCACTGCCTCTCACTATCTTACATGTTCTTGTTTGTCTCCTCTTATTAACTTCCTCTCTCAGGTAATGAATGACAGAGTTTTCTATCTCTCTTCATAAAACTTTCTTTAGGCTTAGAAGTAAAGCAAAGGCCTGGCATTGCTGCAGACAGCAGATAAAAATGTACTGAAGGAAGGCAGGGAAAAAAAATCCCTAACTAATAAAAAAAGCATTTTTATTAGTTCTGGTAATTAAACTGGTGATAATAACAAAGCATGCTAACCCCTTTTCTGAACTACAGGTAGCTAGGGACAGAGGCTGTGCAGACCTTCCTGAGCCACAGGTTTATTATTGTGATCCTGGGCAGCTCACTCTCCAGATGCACTCCATTTTTGCACTGCTGGAAGTACTAACTAGAGTGCCACATGCAGGTGTATTTTCTATAAAGAAGACCATTACCAGCAAAAAGTAAAGTGAAACTATCAATTCACTTAATGCTGAATACCTGCGAGCATTCAGTTGCTGCCCCTTCTGGGCACCGATGGCTACATTTGAATATATGTAGATGTTTATGACCTGCATTCTGGGTTGTGACTACCTGATGAGCTGGCCTCCAAAGAGCTGGCTAAGCTCCTCTGTGGGCATTGCTGCAGTGCAGTTCAGGGCCTCTCTGTGCTCTTTGGGAGAGCCACCAAGAGCTGCATCTTATCCTGTCTCTTGGCTTTGGTAGAAGTTTTGGAATCTATGAAGTGATTTTGGATGTTGTTTTCAGTGCCATTTTATAGCCCTGATGGAGTGCAAGAGCCAAAAGACCCTCTCCATGTTTAGAGTATGTTCCTTTATTTATACCTGTCTTTATTTTTAATAACTTCTGAACCAAATTGTCCTAATGTCCTGCAATAACAAAATAGCACAATAACTGTTTAGTTGAAGTGAGCCTTCCTTGCACAGGGGATGCTATGGTGGGTGAGATACCCAAACTGGCCTTAAATGACTTAGCTACAGTCTAGCCATTCCAGCACAGCTGTCAGCTTGGATCAATTTTCCCTTCCAAAAAAATGCTGCCATCAGGAGGAACGCTTTGTGGCTGAGCTATCTTGATCCCCCACTACATTTGCAGCAGGGATCTAGACTATTTATATTCTTCAGCAAACAGCAAGAAAAGAGCACTCCTGAACTGGGAACCAATGTGCACCCCATTCCTGCGTTGTAACTCTAATGTCAGGAGGAGCTGGGTAGTCCTCTGAAAGAGTTCCTCATCTAGATGACTGGTGTGGATGCACTTTGGCAAACAGCTGCAATCTGGTGACCTGTACAGCTCCAACAAAAGTCAGATATTTTATTAGAAATTGTAGAGTTTGAAATAAAATTGAAATCATTTTACCTTATGTGATTTTCTGCCAGTTTATGTATTTAAATACTTCTTCAACAAAGAATGGAGTTCTCCCTAGCAAAGGTAATTAGTAGCCATCAGTGTGCAATACAAAAATGTTTTCCTCATTTTGCTCCTACAAAGAGCACCACTGTGTATCACATTAACACTGTCTGATAGCAAAAGATGACAGCTATAAAAAAATCCAACAAGAAGATTAACAGCTTAAAAAATCATCACTAAAGACCTCATCTTGCTAATTGATATTTAGGATGAGCCATCAAATTAGTTCTTTGAAATAGGGCTGGCTGCTGTTCTTACATTATCGAGATTGCTATGCTGTAGACTTGTGATGGTATCAAGCTGTCAATAAATGCAAATTAATGACCATTGACACACATATGCAGAAACAACTACACCTATGTTATCACCTGCCCTGGAATGTCCTTACCACCTACACTGCCTAGACACTATCAGGGTGCACTTTGAGCTCTTCAGCTAATAGCAAGTGGGGGACCTCAGAGCACCCAGCCTTCAGAGTATTATGGATAGCTCAGTGGTACAGGAAGCCTGTCTTCATCCTGTCCTAAGAAACCACAAGTTTGCCCCAAACTGCAGTTCACATTCCACCTCAGAGTGACTCTACCTCAATACACAAAACAACACAACACAAATGTTTCATCTTAATAGTCTTAATAGTGTCAAATGGCTGAGATAGGGACACACAACTTCTCATCCCAGCAGGAGGCTCATCTGCTTCTTTTCAAATGGAAATTGGATGGAAGAGACTACTCATTTAAAAGTTACATCTGTGCAGAGATCACTGCCTGTTCTGGCAAGCTAGTGTGCAGGCCAGCCAGGGAAAATGCTGAGACATGCCTCAAACAAGGCTAAAGATGGACAGTTTGTAGTTATGTACAAGAAGGTACAGCATCACCCACTGATGAAAGAGGAAAGCATGAAATACTCAAATACAGGCATACTCTCAAAAGAGCTGCAAATGAAATATTCAACCTATTCATCCTGTGCATCCTATTAGGGATAGACTCACAAAAACCTCCACTGTCAAGAGTCACCACATAGCTGCAGTAAGACATCTCATGCTGGGGACAGAGTGTGAGACCACTGCCAGCAAGGAGTAACTATGTAGCACCTCACAGCCACGGCCAAGAGCCTCTCTGTCCCTAAAAAAAGATGGAAGAGCAGTGTTGAGTGGGGCCATGAGAGCCAACTCAGAGGAGAAGAATAGAAGTAGACAGGAAACTGTGAAAAATTTGTTTTCCAGAGAGATGCTGGAAGCTTCTGGCAGTTGGGGGGCAGGCAATTGCCTATTTCCCCATACATTTTCTTTGTGCTCATGTGAAGTGAAGGACTGTTGCTTTAAATCCTCTTTGCTGTCTGTCTTCAAAAAAAGAATTGAGAAGAAATGTGTATAATTATACACAGAATATTAATCTTCTTCCTGGTGATCTACAACTCTAGCATATTCATCACACTGGAACTGTGCTCAAAAGTATTTTCATCTGATTAAAACAGCTGATTCATCGATGCATGTAATCCTTTGCTAATAGTATGTATATAAATGGCTCTTAACAATTTGCACATCAGTTTTTCCTCATTTTTCATTGTTATGTGATTTTTCTTAAACACTGAGTGCAATTCTGAACTTTTATGTTTTGATTGAGCTTTTTGGAGAAGTAAGGTGCAGTGATCTAAGCTACAGATTGAAGAAGCTTAAAAACCTAACATCTGATTTTAGCTCTGGCCACAAATTCCCTTTGCAGCTTTGAATAATTCAGTCCGATCTTGCCTGCTCTGGGATCAATTCTACAATCACCTTCAACCCTGGACCCACAATTTTTTTAGAAATGTTGAACACTTAGACTTGGTCACCAGCTGTGTACCTCACTATTGCAAACTCTGCCACAGTTCAGGGTATGAAGCTCAGTGTGACTCCCACTGTACTACGCCTTTCTACAATTGTGCATAAATGCACATCAGAAGATACTTATACACTCTCACCATAAATGTAGCCATTTGCTGTTCTTTGCTTCTGAGTCCTTCTGTACCTCCTTCTTTTCTTTACTATTTATAGGTGGCAGCTTGCCTAGGAGACAAGACAAGGCTGCCAAATGATTCACAACATTGTCCGACAAGGAACCTTGGGATAAATCTTACCTCTATCCTCATGAAATAGAAACCCAATACTAACAACTTTTGTTTACACCAAACAGCCCATAGATATATGATGCAAAGAAGAAATAATGGTTCACGGGACTTAAAATGTCTGAGAACAGCTACCATAGACATATCCTTAGGATGTGTATTTGTAGCAGTCTCAACACCACTCTTGTCAAACCCTTCAAAGCTGGAGCCCAGTCCTATAGGTCACGGATAGTACCAGTTAAAATTCTCACTACTTAAACATCTCTTTCCACACACATTCACAAATGCTCAGCAGCAGCCCACTTTCAGCAGCAGCATGAGGCCCTCTCATGCCCACTTTCTCTTCTTCACAGCAAGAACCTGGGTGCATCCCACCTATGCCTTTTGAGAAATCTGAAATAGCAGCTATGTTCAGAGCAGGTGAACTGTGTACCTAGGAGACTGATTCTGTGTGGAAATTAATGTTAGATATTAAAAACAAAGACATGTATTGACCTGCTTTTTGTACCTGGTGATCAGAGCATTTCTCCCAAGTTCAGCCCTCTCCTTAGGCTGAGAGACAAAGCAAGGTCAAAGCCACAGCTCCCAAGAGCTTCACTGTTTGGCTGAAATCTCTTCTTGGGACACGAATTCTACATTAGTTGTCAGAGCTTTTAAATTCCTAAAATGTGCACAGTCTTGTGAGTACTTGAGGAAATAGATCAGAGTCCAATCCCCAGTTCTCTCCATTTTCTTTTTCTTCATAAATTACTTAAGCATTTTTACGCCAGGAAAGGATGCAGAGTTCCCACGTGGAAAGAAGTTTGTAAAGGGTTATTTATACAGCTGGAATTATGAGAATCTGGAAATCAGTCTTTCTTTTGTGTTAGCTCAGGCAGCTTTATGCTCACCTGCTGCAAACATTCTGAGTTAATGAACTCCTCCCATATCTTGATCCTGAGTAGTTAAAACTTGTAATGCTCAGTAATATGATATCCAAGAGTCTTTATGAATTTAACTACTAGGACAAAAGTTTCCATTCTGAATATGCAAATGTCTTCAGTGCCTGTGAAAATTAGATCAAGTCTCTATCTAGTCAGTGCCTAATTTTACAGTTGATGTTCTGAAATGTTTGCCCAACCTCTGTATTTTCTGGTTTTTGTTTGTAAAAATGGAACATTAATACTTAATTGCTTCTCAAAACTTTGTGGGAATTAATGCTTCTAAAGCATTTCAAGAATGAAAAGGACCACATAAACTGACAACTACTGTAATTAAGTATGAATTATTTAAAATGAAAAATTTGTATTGCAAATGAAGTGCTGGAGGAATGTATTGAACCAACCACCAAAAACTTCACAAAAATTACTAATCAAAACACAAGGCTTAGACATCTTGCAGTACCACCTCTTAACAAAGTACTGAACATCAACTGAGCTGTAGCAATTGACCATATCTGCACATAGCCTTATTTTGATGGAAAGCAGTTTCATGTGAACTGCTTTACCTTGCATTTGGTTCAACCAGTGGGATGCCTGTGGTCACTCAGTTAGTGCTGGCTTAATGAGGAGCCCTCAAAAGTAGTTTCACAGCAACTACTAGTGACTGACAGCCAGCTGCTGGCTTGTGTCCTCTTTTTGCAGTATCCAGACTTTTTCTCCCTTCCAGGATTCAAAAAAAATAGTTTCTGTGGGGCACTAACCACTGTTTTATTATATGGACATAGAACAGTTAGGTTTAAACTCCTGTAGTGACATATAATCCAGTACAGAGAAGTGTCAGTGTCACCACTACTACTACTAAACTTATTTGAAAAGGAATGTAACACTTCAGGGATGGAGCTACCAAGCTATTGGGTTTTGTCCTGTGTACATGGAGTGTACAGACCATGACACCTACAAGTGTACTAGAAGCATTGTTAATATCCAACTTTTTAAGCAGCATTGTTGTACATGCCCAACATTCTATTTTTTTTCCCTCACTTATTTCGTACTTAGTTTTGAAGCACTTAAAAGGACAGGGATATATATTAAATAGCAAGGATATCTCTTTAACTTTCTGCTAGTGTTCTTTCTAAATCGGTTCCATGAACACTGTCTTTCAGTTTAAAAGACAATGCAGTAAACAAAGTGATTTACCTCTTTTGAATTATGTTCAAATTTCTTACTGGATTTTTAACAGCTGTTCTGCTATTTGTAAAACAACAGCTCATTTAAAGAACATTTACTGTATGCATATAGGATTTACATTAAATACTTCAAATGAGTGTATTCTAGGTGAAACACAGATGGTTTGGGGGAAGGGAAATGAATAATTCATCTATAATATGGTATAATATCATAATCACATTTAATAAAAAATATTCCACTAATAAACAGATAACAATATTCAATATTTCTGAACCCCCCACCCCCCAAACAGGGGTGTTATTACTCCAAGTTTTGCAGACATTTTACAAAGTTTTTCCAGTCAGAAAAAGGCCTGATGGCTGGAAAATTGCCAGTATAATGTCATTATTGAAGATGGACTCCAGGAACACTTCAGGAAATTATAGACCATTTAGTTTTGATGTCTTTTGGGAGGAGGGAATCTTAAAAAGCATTTTTGGACATTAAATGGGAAGCATTTAGGGAAGCACAGCTTGATGAAGGATAGCTAATATTGCCGCAGGAATGAAAGGTCACGCTTCACTATGTTCTGGATTTCTTTCAAGTTATACAAAATCAGGGGACAAAAAGGTACCATACATTTTGTTTTCATTTTCAGAAAGTATTCAGGATCACTTATTTCGTAGGACTAATAAATTTGTACTATGTACTAAATTGTACTATGATGTTGGTAAGGGAATAAAATAAGTAATTTTTCTAAGAGGAAAACTTTATTATTCTAAAACAAATAGGAGTAGAGAAACACAGGTATTAATGATAGGGGTTTGCACTGCAATTTTACATATATTTTGTGACAATAGAAATAACAACTTTAGGCTATCCAAACCCACATCATTTAAGTCCCAACAGAGTACTTAAGCACGTATATAACTCTAAGCAGATGAAGAAGCAGTATTGTTAATGTAAGTGGAACTACTCAGGTACTTTAATGATTTACAGAGATTCAGCCCCTTCAAAAATAAGGTCCTAGAATCCACATTTAAAAAATAGTATTTTTGTATGCAAAAATAAATAATTTCTGCAACATGTTCACCAGGAAGCTAATCTGATAATTACAGCACACAGTTTCTTACCTCTCCCTTCTCTACCACTAAGAATTCGCTTACAGGTTTCTGATCAATCCATCATCATGATGCTACCCTCTACGATTTGTTGTACCTCAGCTTGGAGAGTTTTGTTTGCTTTAAAATATGAACATGTGCTATCATCAAGATTTGTCAGAAACAACTAAAAATTTTGAGTGTCTCTATGCTTGAACACCAGAGAAAGAAACTTTTGAAATATGTATCCTACAGAAACCAGGTGAGTACTTCCAAATCTGAAAATCAATCCCATTTTAAAGAAGTCCCAAATTTAACTTGAAAAAATGGAGAGACCCCCAAGACTGTGAGAAGTAACCCTTCTTGGAATCCTTAACTAAGATAAATGAATTAAAGGACCTAAGTTTAATTGTGTAATACATGCAATAGAAATATGGTTTTACAATATGAAATTATGAAATTTAGAGTACTATATTATCTGTTCAGTAAGTTTCATTATTGCATCAATTTGCATTAAATATATCACTACCAAAGGGCCCAACTACACAATATACACTGGAGCAGATTTAGCGAAAAAACTTTCTGCTATTTCTTTCTCTAATCTTTTTCTATTTCCTCTCCAATATCAGTAGCAGTTTGGGATTTCAATTTGAATGTCAAGTTTCATGTTGAAAATTTGTAGCTGACTGCAATTCTGGAAATATTATGATGAAACAGAATTCATTTTCACAGAAGCATTTTGTTTTTCATTTCTTCCAAGATGTATGCAGACATTTGTTTGAGGTCCAAATGCTACAGCGAGTATCTTACAAATGTGTTAATGCCAAATTACCCTTCAAACTCTTATGTTTTTTGAGTGTCACATGAGAAAAATACTAACTAGGATAAACAAGGGGAAGACTGACAGAATTAAAGGAATGTCAATATGCAGGCTGATTTTAAACAATTACTCTTCACATAGCCTTAATCTGAGAATTCAAACATTCTCCAAATCATGTGCAGTGCTCTGAAAATAAAGCACAAGAAGAATACCAGATAGACCTCTGTTTTAAAGAAATCAGAGGAGGTGTTGCTCTTACAGGACAGAACACTTACACAGTACAAAACACAGAGATGTTGATAACAGGATCAAGACTTCGAAGAGGATGAAAAGAAAAAGTTATGGAATTTCCAAGGCACCACTGCTAGAAGCCAAACTGAAAAAAAGGGGCAGGGGGGGTGAGGAGGGAAGACTGAAATAGTTCATTTGTGAGCCTAAAATCAATCTCACTGGTATTAGCCATCTCAGGCAAAAGTGCCTGAGAAGAAACCAGACACTGAGTCACCTGCATTGCTTGGTAATGAGGTTCAAACGAACAACATGTAGTTTTATATGGCCCAGTTTGGCCATAGAACATGGAAGCTGAAAGGAATTCTCTCAATAGGATGCCCAGAATCAAAAACCCGTGATGTTGCAAATAACCCAGAGGATATGCAGAAATTCACATGAGATTTCTCCCTGAAGCAGTGTGCTCAAGCTCAAACTGTAGCTCTTTAGTTTCTCAGTTTCAAGCATTTTCTAAGGATGCCTTAAAGACAGATCAGCACTTACATAAAGCTACTGATGTAATTGATATTTCTAGCTAAATGATTCAAAATCATGGTCAAGCATGTATTTTCCACCTTTAAGAATGCCTATCTTAGGAACTGCATACTTAGCCCAGCAGGGACTCAGTGACACACCACCTGTAATTCATTTCAGCATTGCTTTGGACAAACTTCTGAAATACTATGATCATGCTGGTAACACCAGCTGTCCAAATCAATATTTTACAAAATTGAGTTGTTGAATCTTTCTAAAGGTCTGCTTCTCTGGGGGAGGGGACCCTTATCATCTCTGGTCTTCAGCAATAAAATACAGATTTTCAGTATGGGACTGTGAGCTCCCCTCATCTTGCAATTCTATTCAGTCACATGCCTGTCAGTAGTTCTACAGTCCAGATCCATAACCAGGCTACTAATTCTGTGAAACCTGTCCCAAGAGACAAAATGATAGCAAGATTCCCTTGACATTCTGCTGCACCTATATCTCTTCAACCTTTTCTAGCCTCTAATCATGATTTCCTTGAGGATTCTATTAATGTCTTTCTAATAATAATGAAATGAAAAAGACATTGGCATGAACTGTTTTCCTTCTCTGACAACTAATTAATTTGAAATCAATACATGAGCTTTAGGAAGAAACCAAACTACAGCTACAGCATATGTGCAATGCAGACTGTAACTCAAATGATATAATTCTGCTTCCAGATGGAAGTATAAAAATACTGAATATTTCTGAGAATATGAAGTTTAGCTTGGCCAGATGCATATATGACAATTTAATGGTGGCCCCACGTGATCTGTATGCAGATGTATACAGGAGTATTGAGTAATATGAGAGATTTTTTTCATGTACTATTGTTTCAGGCTTTTGAGAGGCAGTTAGTTTAATTTTAAAGTTAAATTTAAAAATCTCAAGACATTAAATTTGTCTTTAAGGTTAGGTAGTTTATGTCTTGGCTATTTAAAGCTGACCAGATGGGGATGCCTGGCAAGCCAGAGCTCACAGGTTCAAATACTGTGAATACATATGCTTTTCTGCACATTACCTTCTTTCAGTAAAGAAGTCCAGAAAGCAAGTTAAAGAATGACTTGTCCGAGTTCTATGAGGTTTTTACTAAAGAAAGATGAAGATAAATCGATGCCTCTATTTTGGGCAAATCCATATGTAACAAGACTCAGCAGTTTAAACTAAACTCTACATAAATTCAAACTAGAGGACACATAGTTTAATTTTTCTAATACATCATGCTCAGCATTTTGGTAGATTTTTTGTCTCTGGAAATTTTATTATCAAGACCAGTTTTTTTTCTCAAATATACACTCTAATTTCCTAAGGAATTAATGCCAGGAAAATCTTAGATATATGTTATGTGGGAGGTCCAGCTAGAGAATTGCAATGGTTTGTACTGGCTTTATACTATACAAACAAGCTAAGAAACTGTGACTGAATAGTTGTTGCTACACCACTCCTGTTTGGGGAACAAGCATTATGCTCACAATGCTCTTTCAGTGGCAAAGCTCTTTTTAACTGCAGGCTAAAGTATCAGAGCTTAGAAAGAGATTTCTAATTTGTCAGGATCACCCATTCTGGCTCTTCGTATTTCTTCAATAATTTCACATTTCTTTCTCATTTTCCTATATCCATGTCATTGAATAAAATCACAAAAAATTATCAACACCTTGGTAAACTCACCCATTTATTTATGACCTAATATACTGATCTGTCATATATAAATGAAGCATTAAAGTCTAGTAATTCAGTGATCAATATATGACTCATGTTTGTGAAGGTAGTTAAACTTAAAAATAAGCATTCAATAATATATCTTGCCCAGTATTATAATTTGACATAATAGTGTGAGAAACCCATAGCATGAAGAAGATTGACTATCACCTAAGACATAAATCAGGTGTCTTAAGCATCTTTTGATCACAGAAAAGTCATCTTTAAAGCTTAGTTTCAGTAGTTAAAAACTGGAAAATAAGGCAATTACAGCATTTTCTGGCTATAGAATGAGTGCTCAAGAATACCACTGTATGTAGCTTAAATATCAGTCTTCCACTTTTTGTTCCAAGACTGGTGCAATTTCACCTTGGAGACAGCTTTAGTATAGGTTTTATGCATTAAATCAGCTTTCCTACTTTTCAAAAGCACAGATGTGTCAGGATCTGTCACCCTTTTATCTTTGTGAAGAATGCTAGGCTAAACTGAATCTGATTCTTGGGCAAATGTAAAAACTGATGAGGATGCAAGAGATCCCAACCTTTGTAAACACTGGCATAATCTGCAGAGGGACAAAGAGAGAGAGAAAGAGAATGTGAGACGCTGGTGAAAGAATTCACAGTGCTTAGGAGCCCCAATTATGGACCAAGATCCTGTTTGCATTGTTTAATAACAAAAGATGGTTCTTGCCCCAAGGCACTTACAATAAATGTGGATTTGAAATTAATTTTCAAGGAATGCTAGGGTAATTGTGTGTGCACTGTGTTTAACATATAAGGCAACACACTTTTGGAAATGGCATGTATTAGTGGAATAAAGCCAGCCTGAGCCTGTGTATTGTTAAACTCCATTCAGAAGATAAAAATTATTGTATGATATTGGACAAAGACATAATCTCTCCATTAATAAATTCCAATTTTTAAATGTCTTTCTATATTAGCTATAGAATTTATGCACCTAACAGTATCTGAATGAGAAAAATAAAACATTCTGCATTTTGTCACTGAATGACCTTGATAACCATAAAAGAAATTAGAAAATATGTTCTATATTTGTTATGGCAAATATATTCTCTAAAGTATTACAGTAATCATTTTTAAGATCACAGTAATTTAACAGTTCCTCAGTTGTTCAAGTACTCTGGCCTTGGATGATTGCTTGAACCTTCACATACACATTACCTGCAAAGTCTTTTTAAACGTTTTTAATACTTCAAACTCTTCATTTTCCTGGATATATGTTTAAATATAGTGTGGTTTATGAAAGGCCATATGAAGATATTTCATGATCTTTCATCACACAACTGAAGTAAAATGAAATTATGTCCACAGACATAGCGTTTATTCTTCATTTTCACAAAAATGTTTTTATTTTCTTCTTCAACAAAAGAAAAAAGTGAGCTCTCAAAGAAGAGATATCCGTCACATTGAGCAGGAAGAACCATTGTTTCACTCTCACAGGCTTGGATCTAGAAAATAAATTCTCCACCATTACACCCCACAACTCCATTCTTCTCAGTGCTGGTAATGGATGAACTTGTCTCTGTATCTCACTACAAATTCATTACAAATACTGTACATCACTGCTGGCAGCCTTGGGATATTACCATTCCCTTATGCACCAAGTATCTTCCTGATAGCTGTAATGTTTGGCAGAATGCTTCAGGAATTTTCAGTTCTTCTTTCCCATGGTTTTGGTTTTTTTCCCTCCCACTCTCCATCCCTTTCTGTAAGCTGATCTTGTGAAGCTACTCAAGGAAATGTCATTCCTCCCCAGACCTCCCCAGCTTCTTTGACCTAGAGCACTGTAATCAGCTCCAATGTTTCATGCAGACAATGATATAATGTCACCTATAAAACTTTTGGAGAAGCACTGAACCTTCTCAGACATAAGGCTTTGGCTTCATTTCTGGTCCCTGAAAGTGTCAGTCACAGCATACCCCATGCCCAGAACTCCCTCTCACATTCCTACTTTTGCTCCCTGAGCTATTTCACATTCTTGGTCCTATGCAGTGCAAACCTCTTCTTTCCAAAACGGTTTCCTGAGTAAGCCATCACTTGGTTTCTTTCTTCCTCAGATTTCTTTCTCTCCTTCAGTCAAGGTTCCCAGTCTCCTCTTGCACCAGTTTGCACCAGCAGCATTAGCCTGGAAGGACTTGCATCTGCACTGTTTACGGGTTGTATCTGCAGTATCTACAGAAAAGTGCATCTCCCTGTGGGACAGTCACAGCATGGTGCATATATTGGATCACACCACTTCTTGTCAGATCTAATTTGTGAACTATCAGAAAGGAGCTGTTGGACATAACTGAGCCCTATCAAGAGGAAGATAGTTTCACAGAGCTCAGAATGACACAATACTGCACTCACAAAGTACAAAACAGTTCTTCTCTCCTAGTTATTAGAGGACTACAGGATTTCCTCCTTGGCTCTAAAGAGTCATGTTTCCTTTCTCTACTGGAGTCTGTCAGCAAACCTGAGCAGATCTTCCACAGACTTTGTCTGAGTATAGGTGATTATTTATAATTTTTTATATTTATAGGTGATATATTTATATAGAGTCTACACTTTCCCAGTATTTTACATCCTTAAGCCCATCCTTTGCATCCACAGCAGAAAATGCAGGAAGTACTTCTTTCTTCCAAGCATTCACGATGAATTCAGAGCAAGACTTCCTCTGATTTCTGCCTGCCAAAGTATTGTGTACTTGAGTACACTCTAAAATTTCCCAGAGGTACTTCCAAAGGTTGTGCAAAGCTATGATTCAGAGAAATAGTGCTGAACATCTATGTCAGAAAGTGAGCTGTGCTCAGCTGTGTACATTGGCTCAGCTGTTATGCAGACACCTGGCAGATAGAGACCTTCAGCTGCCATCTGTGCTGCTTGTATTGTGCAATCACATCTCTGTAATCTAAGAGTAAAAATGGAGGGGAAGAAGCAGCAATAACTGTGGAGAAAGGAGAGAGCAGTAAGTTTCATATAACCTCTAATATCAAGAAGTGTAGGTCACGGAGCAGTTGATTTTGCTTGCCACAAAAGCAATTTTCACAGTAGGTGATATACAAAATTATCCTAGACACATTCATTTTTTTAGAATAATCGAGGAGAATTACACACACACAAACTCTTATCATATACAGGGCAGTAACAGTCATTACCAGAGGAACTGTCAGAAGCCTTCTTCCAAAGAATCCTTAAGAGACATCACAAGGAGAAGTTGTTAGGTTTGTGTAATCTGCAGAGGGTAATAAATTTTGAGTGATACTATTGGTAGTACTTTTTACAGCAGTGCCTCTACTTGCTAATAACATCCCTCACTTTCTTCCCTAAAAAAAAGAAAAAAAAAAAAACAACAAACAAACAAAAAAAACCTAGCTCTGTATCACATGAACAGGAGCACATCCCAACACCAGAAATTTAAGAGATGGGAAAGCAATAGTGCAAAAGCAATGTGGTACAGTGGTGGTCTCCTCATGCTTTTTAGGCTAAAAGGGAGACAACCAAAGGCCCAACTAGACTGACAGTTCTTGCAGTTAACTTAACCTCTTCTTTACCTTCCCAGCCTTTCACAGAACTCCTCAGAGCTTTCCAAGTTGAGTTGGGCTTCTCTCAGTATTAAAAGGTTTCAAAAAGGAGCTATGTGGAATAAATGGAGTAAATTAGTAAATTCATTTATACAATGGCAATCATGCCTTCAGCTTTTGTAATTGTGCTTTTGTTACTAGGTCTTTTCATGTGTCTTTTCCTTGGAGGTAACCTCATGTTTGAGAGCTAAAGCGGTTCTCCTATAGACAGCCCTCTGCTGCCCAGATGCCAGGTACAGATTAGCTAAGAAATTATTTCTCCCTTAATTTTCATCTCTGTACTTCTGTGTTTGGTTTCTGTACCTTGTTTTGACCAGTTTTAGAGGGATTATATGTTTATTGTTGTATTTAAAAACATTTTGGAACAATGTGTGTATGTTAATACAGAAACACACGTATACTAATATGAATATTTATATATCATTTACTTTCCCTTGTTTTTTATAAATAACTTATTGCATCTAGTCCTCAGACCAAAACCAAGCTCTTCCTACATATTAGTACATTGAGTATGTAATGCAGTAAGATTATACTTTAAGATTCTATTCTGCAGTTCTACAAAACATTAAACAATATTTCATAATCTGTGATTTTTTTTTTACATAGTTGTTAAGATAATGTGCTGGAGTTTGTGATTCAGTTTTATTCAGCTGACTGCTTATTACATTTTAAGAATAAAAGACTTATGACATTAAGTTGTATAACCTCTATAACCTCTGCAATTCTGCATGGACTTCTGTGTAAGAAACAAAGGCAGCCTGGTGTTTTGGACTACCTTTTCTCAGAGGAGATAGTATAGGGGGAGATAGGTAGCACTAGACAGTAGTTCATTAAGTGGCTTGTTGCTCTTCCAGAAGACTCAGATGTTGGATGATTTTATCATCTGTCAAATTTCCTTTGTTTTGATATGCTTGTCCCTCCTGCATGATTAGCTCAACATTTAACATCATTCTTTGTTGAAACCCCTCCCCTCATCCATGTCTGGACCAGGTACATCCTATCCCCATCAGGAGGAGCAGCAAGCTCCCTACGGCCTAACCCTGCTGTTCTGTACTCGAGTGTTTCCTATCTTACTCCTCCTCAGGCAAGATTGGGAAGCATCTCCATTGCATGCTAGGCCAAGCACAAACAGCTGGGAAGGCTTTGCTGCCTCTCCTTTTCACCCTGCCATTTGTGCCTTCAGTTCCTTGTGTTCAAGGGTTTCTGTGCATGCAACACACTTCAGTATTTATTTTAATGATTCATTAATATTTTAAAACACAAACCTCTTGTAATCATAGAATTCCATCATTTATTTAGGAAGATGGTAGTTTCACCACATGCAGGCTACTCTGAAGATACAATTTTTACTTTTGAAGCCTAGGAAAGACCTTTCTCACCAATCACTTCAGTAACTCAAACTTGCTGCTTCCACTGAATTGGGAAAATAGTATGAAGTGCTTATTAAGTTTAATGTTTTTGTTCACCTAGTTTACTGCTTTCCCATCTACCTTTTACTTGCAGAGGACTTAAAATAAGATAGCAGCTAAAGGAAGCACACTTATCCTGCTGTTGTCTATTTAGCTTTCATTAAGTAAGTTGGTGCACGGTTCACACTCATTCTCAAAACCAGCCCATCATCTAAAAGTATTTACGTAAGACTCTTTGCATTATATACCAACCTCTGCACCACTAGTGTTAACTACTGACATCTGCCAAGGCTGACTAGTAAGTGCTTTACAGTATCAATTCATCCCAAGCAAAAAGCATGTTTGAGTGCTGCAGTGCTCTTGTTAACACCAATAAGAAGTATCAGAGCTCATATGACACCTAGCAGAAATTAGTACCCACATTCAAAGAAAAGCTTTTGTTATTTTCCAGAGTATTATGTGGACTTTATTGAGATGACTGCATCTGACACCTGCTGTAATATAAAATGCAGCTATAATTAGCCAACTGATGCTCTCCACAGTTTAGGTCGAATCCCTTCTGTGGGAATTATGCTTTAAAATATTCAGAACTCCAAGTGGCTCTCATTACATTTAATTTTTACTTAGAATTAGGTGGTCTAGAAAAAAAATTTAGGATTGTAATAGCCCCCCGCTGAATGCCACACAGCAATGTGAAAACCCATAGATTTTTTTCCAAATAAAAAAATGAGAACAAGCAGACTACACTACAGCCTTCAATTGAAGTCTGGCTTTGCTTAATTGTACTTTTTGCACTCATCAGTCTCTCCTCTTCAGAGCAAGCTACAAAAATTGCCTGAATAGCCAAAGAAAAGTTTCCCACAGTCACTGGTCACAGAAAAACACCATTGTCCTTCCTCACAGTTTGATGGACAACATTTCTATAAATGGGTAGCCAGTCTGTCAATGGTACCCTTGCTGAAAAGGCAAAAGAAGAGAACAGATTCTGCCAATATCTGACAAAGCATGTTAACACATAATCAGGCATTCACTAGTCAGGCAGCTGCCCCTGGGACCTTCATAACACAGGTGCCTTTAAGCCATTTCCTATTCACAGATAAAGGAAACAAGCAGGAGATACCTGGGAAAGGAGCAGTCTATTGTCGCCTGTCAAATGTCCATCTTCTAGGCTGCCTGTATAAAAACAGAAAGAACACAAAAGAAACTTCAGCCTGAACTGCTAAATTATAAAACAGTAAAATACTTTCCAACTCCATAACTTTAATCTTCATTTAAATAATAATTAAAAAGGTTACTAAAGCAGCACTATAAGATGTACCTTCTTCATTCTTTTTCCCGCATCAAACTGAGCAAAAGATCAGCCGTGTCCCCAAGGCCAACAACTAGAATAGTCAGCAGTGGCTATCCCTAGACTGCCAACTTCACTCTCTGCAGCTTTGGTATGGTTTGTCTATGCCTAATATGCTCTCTTCTTCACTCAGCTGAGATTATTAAATTAATCTTTAAACTGAGGAAACTGGAATTTTCTGAGGGATCAGTTTAGTGTGAATAAAAGTTGATTAAACTGCAGACTCTTTCCCTTTTTAAAAGCAACTTTAACTTAGTGAGCCTAACAAACAAATGACATTTCATTGTCAATGTTATCTAAAGGCCACTAAGTAGAGTGACCATTTTAGCAGTGAATAGATCATGATAAGACAAGAATTGGCTTTAAGTAGGAAAATATTTGTATTTTGTGATGGTGCAAAAGATGTCTATTTCATACACTCAGCATATTAAATGCTAAAAACTGTAGTCCCAAGCAGGAACTCAGCTTATATTTAAGCAATTTCATTTCTTTTTAATGGTAATTTTAGTAGCACTGCCTGTGTGTTTAATGTTAAACACATGGAAAAGCTTTATCTAATTCTATGAAAGTTTTATGAAAGCAATTCATGGAAGCAATACCTAGAAAATGGTTTCAGGAGATGCATCACAACAGCTGGAATGGCCCTGATTTTGCTGGGAGGCTCCACTGTAATGCACTGTCTCTGAGAACATAAAATGCTGCAGTGCAGCACAAAACACTTCAAGCAGAAGACAGAATATTGCACAGAACAAACAAATAAGTGTGCAAAACTCTTCTGTACTCTTCCATATGAAACAGTATTGATGGCTTGCCTTCTCTTCAAGCAAGTCTCCCAAAGAGCCTAGTTATGATTTCTCTCAAGTGCAATTCTCTTAGCAGATCTACTCTTGCATACAGGCTCTGTGTGTGTGTACATATATGTATATACATATACCTGAAATTTAAACAGGAAAGTTTCTAAGCTCCTGTAATAACATTATTCAAATGGAATTCATGGTAATAATGAAATTAAGAGGAAGCCAAGAATTAGTAAGATTAAGGTAAAATTCAGTATGATAAAATGTAAATGAAAAAATATTTATAATGTCTTTTGCAATTTTTTCTTGGTCAGTTTTCAGAGTTCTGTACTAACAGGTCTCCTAGCACTGCCCATACCTGTTCAGCTTAGCTACAGTGACGCTTCTCAACCTTTTAGAAGGTCTGCTTTTCCTCTGTTGAATCAGTTTAAGGTCACTATCAAATTTACAACCTGGGCCCAGACTTGCAAAGGCTTTTACACACAGGCTTAGCCTTATGTACATGAATAGTCCTTTAGAATACATTGGACTGATTTGTGCACAAAGTAAGCAGGTGCATGACCAGCTTCACTGAAAGTTTGGGACACAAACTTCATATTCCCGATTAACAAATGCCTCTTCTGCTTTAGAAAAATATTGACAGTGTAAAGATGAGTGTGATCCTTTGTGCATTCATCACAATACAAATGACTTTACAGTTACTTTATATCCAAAAAGGGTATTATGTACTTACTTGTAGAGGAAGCTGAAGAATACTGCAGGTGGTATGAACACAGAGAAGCTCACAGGATTCAGGTACCTATCTTACTTCGTCATACGGATATATGGATTCCTTAAGGCTAATTTGAGAGGCTCAACACAACTACATAATACAGGCCCCTAATTTCAACTCTTAGTCCACAAATCTCATATCTAAATTAGATCTGGATCTGGTTTTTGAAGTCTGCCAGGAGGCTTGTAGAATATGGAATGATCGATCAGACCAATAATGAGAGATGTGGTCCATTCGATGATAACTGTCTAGCTACTGGGGTATAGAAATTTATAAGTTGAACTGTTGAAGTAGAAGATAAATTTAAATTTTAGCAATATAACTGTTCCACAGAAAAGGCTAAGAAGACTGTAATGTTTAGAAAAGGACTCGGCTCCCCACTAAGCTTTGTGGAAAGCTTGTACATAGCACAACTGAAGAATCCTATTTAATATATTCCTAAGCATCCCTCACTATTATTTATTTTAAAATAATAGTCAAATTATACTAATAAAGATGCAAACTCCAGCTTTTAAAATCAAGCACTCAGTAATCAAAGCACCCCAATAGTTAAATTTTCTCTGAAATAATTACGCTATATTCCTGTTTCCCTGTTAAATATAGATTTTCAAGTGTCCCGTTAAATTTGAGTTAAATATATAACACGTACGGCATGTACATATTAATGCAATGGAAAATCATTAATTTTTAGTTTGTCTTCAGGTATGAATGCTTAATTTCACAATGCTTGTGTCAAATTACAGACAGTTTGCAAAAAGGGGAGACACTGTAAGACTCTGCAAGGCACCTTCTACATTTTTATGTGATAGTCTCATAAGAAAATGATAGGAAGGAGATTTATAATCAAATCTTTCAAAGTAGCTACAGAAGTCTAGAATTTGCAAACACAGAATAATTATAATAATGGTTCACTGACTTCCTAAGAAGAGCTGTTGAGCTAGGACTTGCAGGGGTCAGTTCTCAATCCCAAATTACATAACTGAGCTGAAGGATTTTGTACAGAGTGCTAATCATATTTGCAGATGGCAGCAAGAAAGGGGGCAGGCAGGTATATAGAATTTAAATATGTTGTAAAATTACTAAACACGGACAATGAAAATGAAGACCAAAGTAAGGAAGAGCATGAAGCAGTATTAGAAAATCACAAGGGTAAAAAAATGCAGAAAGGAAGGGTCATGGCTATATGTGCATGTCAGGATAAGGATACTACAGACTGCAGGCAACACCATTACAAATGTTAGGAATGATCAAATTACTGCAAGTCATAAATATAAGATACTTATAGGTTTGTTGGTTTGCCTTTTTTCTCTAACGGCAAATACATCAGGGCTGTATTTCTGCCAAGACATTTTGTATATATCCCATTCCAATCCTGTCTGAACAGGGCTTTCTAAACTTTGATAAAGTGAAAGAAACGCCAAAAGATCAGCAGAGACATTTGCTTTGAAGGAATGCAGCTCCTATTGCAGAACTAGATTTGCAATTCAGAGCCTTATTTGATGAAGTTAATAAGCACACAGCTACATTTTAGGGAGGCAGGCTGAGGTTTTTTTCAGCTGGGCTAGTGCTTAAAATTAGGCACCAGCTTACATATCTCGTTGAACCAGGATCTATAAATTTCATTGGAGTGATGCCTTTTCCTGCATACTTGGGAAGCAAGAGAAGTGAAGTGCTCTTAATTCTGAAATTAATGCCTGGAAAAATGAATAAAAGCTTTTATTTTGGAAGGACTTGGTCCTTTCCTATTCTAACCCTATTTAACTATTTAATGAGTATGATACTATCAATTTACTTTTTATAACTGAGATAATTTAGAGCAGCACAGATAATCTGGATATTAGGAAAAATTAAATTTACAGCACTTGGTGTCAAACTGAATAATTTTCCTGGGGCTCTGGGCAGAATTGGGAGTATTGTTTTTATCTTTGAAGGTCCAAATTATTTCAGGTTTTTGTTGTTTTGGTTTGGGTTTTTTTTTTTCTGAAAAGTTGCCTCTTTGCCTTTCTCTGTGCTACAGCTGACATAAGCAGAAGTACACAGCATAAGCTTTTCAATTCAGGAGAAAAATCTGCTTCAATGTTACACAGCCCCCTTAGCTCAGCACTTCATTCTTTGGCACAACAAACCTCAATGACTGGCACATTCTGCCAAGCACCCACCTTTCTCTGAGTATTAGTTAGGAACAAAATTAAAGTGTGAGTTCAGAAATTATGATACTGTAATATTCAGCAGAAAAAAACAGTGCTAGCAACTGTGACAGTGGTGACCAACAAACAGAACTTGTGTCAAGTTACTGAGGTTTATTGTGATTTTAAATTGCTTAGAGGCACCTAGACTTGGAAAGAGCTGAATATGTTTATCATTTTACAAACAAAAGAAAAAGAAGTAATAGTCCAAAACCAAAAGAAAATAGTTTTCTATTTCAAAATCATTTTACTCCAACCACAATATTTGATATTTAAGAACTTAGTAGATTTGTGCTTATATTTTTCAAGGTGGTTTTAGTGGGAGAGGCTTTTATATACCTCAATGATCCATTCAGGGATCAAAGCTGCAGAAGATTTAATACTATCATGACAATTCTATCCCTGAATATTGAAAGCAGCTCCATATTACTCTCTCCCTTGTTTGTCATGTTATTAAAATATCTGGACAGTACTGCCAAGTTACACATATTTGAATCATCTGATTCCTCTTTCTAAACAAGTATCTCTATCTCTGGCAATCCACTTCTTGCCAGTTTTCTATAAATTTATTCCAAATTACCAGTATCTTTCCAGCAATGAAAGCTTCCAATATTTTACTGTTTCACCAGCTTTAGTGAGCATGCCATGTAATTTCCTCTGTCTTTAAGGAGGCCTGGATTTACTGTGGCCAGTTTTACTTCCAGAGGCGATTACAAGTGCATTCACTTTTACTGCAGTGAACATCTATCCATCTTCTGGAATCATTCTGCTCTGGTGTGTCTCTTCCATTAGATATGAAGGTTTAACATCTCTGCCTTAGCTGTATGTGCACATTTTTTTCCCCTATGCTCATTTTCTCACATGCTCTGATTTTTCTAATCTCTTAAATCACCTTGGATTATTTCTGTTCTGTTCATGTTTAAAGCATTGCACAAGTTAATCTGTGAAACTTCAGACGATAACAAATTTATTCAACTAGCAGCTGCAACCCAGATCAAGGTCTTCTGAGACAGAGCAAGTAGGAAGAAAACCTTTCCCCATAGGAATCATTACTGCTTCTTTAAGAGAAGACATTTGCAAACAACGGGAAGAAGGCTGAGATCCAGTTTCTACTTAGTAAATAAAAGGTGGGCAAATAAAAGTAAATAAACAACTCCACTGACTACTTCACGGTCTTTTGCCTATACTTCTTGTCATGATCACTGAATAAATAATGGTGTATCACTCCCACCGTCTCTTGAAATCCTCCACATTCACTAAATATCCCTTATATTTCCATGTATCTTTCTGATATTTATATGCTTGTCTATTTATTTTTGATTTGAAATATTTTTTTACTCCAAAACAACCTCTGGCTGCCGGTAAAGATAACATGCTCAGTAGCAAAGGAAAGATCTTAGGTCTCTCAGGAAAGCCACAGGTATCTGTTGCTAAAGTAGGACACATCTGTTCCTTCACTCCAGGAAAGCTCGATTTTTCCAAACTGGAATCTATCAGGTAGCTGAGCACTCATCACTTGAAGTTAAAATCTGGTTCAAATGCCTGGACTTAGGATCTGTCTTTTCAGGTCATTGGGAATTCAGTCATGACAATCTGTCTCCTCCAACTCTGAGAAGTAACAAGCAATGCCAGGTTGTTATGTCTGTGCTCCATATTCTGCTCTGGCCAGCAGATCACTTATGTGTTATTTCACTGTTGTAGCACTGGTGGGGAAGGGGAAAGGGCAATGTATTTTCCTTTATTCTTGAAAGCTTCATGATTTGATCCAAATGACATGATTACATTTTGCAGGGTTGCTCCAGCTGCCTGTCCAGAGACAAAACTGCAAGAGGCAAGGCAGGTTGAAGCAGCCCTCGATCACGAGCTGGAATTAGAATTGTTGCACAGAAATGCAAAAAAAAAAAAATCACAGATTTTCTTAATTGATTACCATATTCTGTGCATGTGTTTAAAATGTTATTTGACAAAAACTGTGTGTTTTCAGGAATTAAGTACATTTCTATGTGTTTCGGAGCTTCTAAATCAGGAACACATTCTGCCATAAGTATTTCTGAATCCAAAGAATGGTCCTCATCAACTGAATCCAAGCAAATGCCATCTAGTTCACCCTAGATAAGATAGTCTTGCAAAATGCAGACATCCATGCAATACAATTGTAATCATTAACACTGAAGTCCTCTTTGGAAGCAATTTTTTGCTGGAACTGAGCAGAACTTCTCTGCTTGAGACTCCTCAAATGTTGTGGGTTGCTGTTTAGTAGGATTTATTTTCACTGTATCTAGGTATGTCTTATCTGGAAAGGAACCCCCAAAACATCAGTCAAATAAATTCATCTGCCTTTCTAATATTTTTATTTAAGAATGTTTTAACTTTTCTATATACAACTGCATTCACGATTTTTCAATGGAATAAAAAATATTGGGGGTAGATGGTCAGAGAATACAAAGAAGTGCAAAGATCAAAATTAGGCTATCAAAAGAAACACCAGGTAGGAAACCTTTGTAACCATTTACATTGTCTTAGGAAAGAAATTTATAAGTAAACCGTCTAACAAGGAATACAATTTTGCAATCCCCATAATCAGGAGTACTCTGTAGTCTGATTTAAGAACAACCCTGCTGCAACCAGAAGAGTCAAAGCTTTGAACAACACATACGAATGCAAAAAAAACAGTGAAGGCGTAACCAGAAAGGCACAGCTGATCCAAAGGCGGCAATCTGACGTACTGAAATAAACACTGGCGCTCTGGGGAGGTGCCCAGACCTGGGGCACAGCCGCGCCTGAGGGAGCTCGAGGCCGGCCGGGAGCGCGCCCCACAGCGGCCCCGGGAGCGCGCCCCCCGGCCCGCGCCGGCGCTGGAGAGCCTCCCATTGGTTGCCGCTCCTGTCCATCAATGTGCGGGGCGGGGCTAGCGCCAGGTGCTCGTCATCGCGGGGCGACGGNCTGGCGGGGCAGGTGAGTGAGAGAAGGGCGGAGGGAGAGGTCCTGGGCGGAGCCGGGCTGGGCGCAGCGCCCGCTTCACATCACCTCTCTTTGGGGGCCCGCGCAGGGCTGGCTCCTGCTTTTCCGCGGCCTGCGGGGCCCTTGCGGGCTCCAGGAGTAGAGTGCGGCGCTGGAGAGGTCATAAGTCTGCCACACATAAGGGAGCTGCCTCGTTTCGGGAGGTTGTTGGCGCCCGCCTGGCTTCTGCCAGGGCCGGGGCGGCGTTGCCGGCTGCCTCCCTTCTCCTTCCCGCCGGGGCAGCCCCAGTGTGCGTGGCTGCTGCTGCTTCTCTCGCACAGCCGGGACCGTGCCTTTGCCTCGTAGTGACGGGACGTCGCGTGTCATTTTGTAGTTTGACGAATGATCTTTTCCATGAGAAAGTGCAATTTTCTTAATTGCTGTATCTTAATAATTACTCCGAATTGAAAAGCTACTGGAAGCTTACAGTGCATTAAATCAAAATAATTTATCGGGCGTTTGAAGTTAGCCCTGCCTTGGTAATAACGTGCTATGAAACACACTGCGTATCTGAGGGTCAGAATTTTTAAAGGTGTTCTGCTCTACGGTACTTAAGTTGAAACACCTTTATGTTTAATAATGTCTGTAAATTGTGTAACAGATGTTACGGTAGTTGTGGAAGGCCCTTATCAGGACACGGCTTTAGTAATAACCTAATTATTGCTGTAAACAATTGACAGATTAATTTTCCACTGTGGAAACATTTATGTAGTTCTGTGAAGGCAGTAGACGCACACTCTTACTTCAGGAGTTGGCAGTTTGAAGGTTTGGGGCTAGATGATGAGCAATATCTGCAGGAGCTAGTGTCACTTAATGTATGTTTGGTACAGAAATGGGCTCTTAGGTGCAGAGGCAGTTTAGCAGCGGCTGCTAGCTGATCTGAAATTATGTTTTAGAGTATCTCACCTCTCATCTGTATAGAATTCTATTATATTTGCTTCTTACCTCCAAATATGCTAACAATTGTTTCTGTTTTCAAACAAAAGGCAACCAAAATTACGGGCCTGATAATTTACGCATTTACTTAAGAGTCTCAGTTTTCCTATCTGAAATGATTAAAAGCTGTCATGGCTTTTGAACAGGAGTACAGTGCTAAACAGCACGGTGTTCAGACACAGCTGACTCACAGGATTACTGAGGCATGAAAACTGTCTCATGAGGCTTAAATGCCCCATAATTCTTCCTGGTGAAAATTCTGAATGTGACTAGTGAAGAGCTAGTGACTGTCAGTTTATGTAGGTCTGAGGACAGCTCTATGTGTTGTGTATCTAACACTACAGTATTGGAACACATTAGAGAAAAGTTGTGTTTCCAACTCATCAGTTGGAAATTTATGAATTCATGAAAATTCATAAATTCATATTTATGAAAAAAATTATGAAAAACACAGAGGACACTAAGGGGAAAGTTTCTTAAGCTTTTAACTAGGGTATTCCTCACAAGTTTAATTAATTTTTTTTAAACCTACATTAAAAACTCATATTTCTCTCTTGACTTCAGCAGCTTACTTTTTCTCCAAAGCTGACTCTACAACTAGCATGTCACTGGAAAGGCCCTAGTGATTTTTAAAAATAACTGGGTGTTCACAGAGTTGCTACCTCCCCTCAGTAGGGTTACAGTAGCTGTGGTGCAGAGTATAATTGTCTTTGGTGTTTGGAGTGTCTTCTTTCCATAACAACAGTCACATTTTACTGTCCAGTGCACTAGCTGGCTAAGGATCTGGTTGCTCCATCTTAGCTGCGAAGGTCCTTTTAATTGCTCAGTTATGATCCTTTCCAGTCACTGAGTTACAGACTTGTCTGCCAGTGCTTGGCTTCTGACAGATTTAACTGCTGTGTTTTACCCCCTTATGGATTCTAGCAAACTGTCTTGCATTTTTGACTGAAACTACTGATTCCCCTTTTCCCTTTTATAGAGATGCCTGAGTATGTGCCAAATTGTTAGCAGTCACAGTTTGTGATTCATTATAGTAGTTTAAGTTGGATTTATGCTAGTCAATTGTGCTGTAAGCTGGAAGATTCCTGGCACAGTAATTTTTTACTGGAGCAATCAATGGCAGTATGTGACCAGGAGGACATCTGAGAATGTCGACGAATAACGACTCTTAAAACCAGTATAGCTGATCCTGAAAAGTTCTTTAAGATTCACGTGATAGCCAGTGTTTTCATAAAGCAAATTTCAAAGGGCTGAAATTACTTATGATCCTGTAAATTGAATAGGTTGTGGACTTGTAATCAATCATACAAAGGCTTTGAAGTTATCAAAACACTGAATTTACAAATCTGTTTGTCACAGTTCTAATAAGTAGTAGGATGTGAATGATTGAAAACTTTAATTGAAAACTTTCAGTTCTATTGTGCTAGAAACTTTTGTTGATGCAGGAGGGGTTTATGCTTTTATTTAAATGCAGTGTCTGTGAGATAAAAATATGACTAGGCTCTAAATTATTCTAAGTAAGAAGTTCTGTTGCTTTTTGTGCACTGAACTGCCTGGACAGGAGTTGTCCATTATGATATGAAGGCACATACCAGCTTATTCTTTTTGTAAAAGGAGGCTCATTAGGAAATTGCAAGAGCACTTCTGTTTTGTTTCATTTAGATGACGTAATCTATACCTTTTTTACCCTGTACTGTAATACAGCAAATAGGAGATGTTACTCTAGAAGCTTTGGGCAGAAATACATGCTTCAGACGATCATATGCATAGTGGCTTAATTCCTAAAGTAAATTTTATTCCTACTAAATTCTAAATACATTCTTGATTTTGAAACTTTTTCAAGATTAGTATGTCCTAGAACATTATTTTTCATACATCCTCTGTATTTAGCTTAAGTACTAAACAGAGATAATAATTTGTGTGAAAATTAGCTAAAATACATTATATATCTAGTCAGACTGTCTCCTTTGCTATGTAATTTGGGAACTAACCCTGAATTTAGCAAGGCTGATCTTTGACTAAAGAAGTAAGGTGTTCAGGCTTATAGTTGTTTACAAAATTGTGTTAATGCTGGGATTTGAAACTAACATGGGGCACCTTACCATCCATAGCTTTGCCTTCAGAGTAATGGAGGCATTCATGTGTCCAGTTCTCAGTGTTTCCTCATACACTTTGTGGTGGCTTCAGGACATGAGTGCTTATGCATTCTGTATTCTTGTTTATAATATTTGATGCTATTAGAAGTTAAATGTCTTTAGACCATGAGTTAAAGGTCACTTTTGTCATCTTTCTGAGGTACCTTTTTCCACCCCCACTTTTTTTTTAATGGAAGGAGTGAGGAATAGATGTACAAATATGCATATGAATTGGGAATTCAGTGTTGCAAGCAGATTACCTGTAGATCCTCTTGATTTCAAACAAGAATTTTATCTGTATTTAGAACCTGGGATATCGCTTGCAGGGTGTTTGGTTGGAGAACAAGTTACTTAACTTTGGGAATTGAAAGTGATCATCTCTTTAAGATCTTGAGAAGAGCTTTAGTGAAACAAAGTGTGTTAGGTCACTGGAGTTTATTGACAATCATCTTTATATTAGAAAGTGTATTTTTAGCTTATAGAAGATACATAGTTCTTTTAAATAATACTTCAAATTCATTAAGTGTGTTTTTCCTTATTTTCTTGGTAGTTAAATATTGCAGTTCCTTGGCAATGAGAATAGACTGTGGCAGTTGTTCATTTCAGTATTAATGCATATACAGGAAAATAGTGTGATTTGAAAACAGGTTTAATAGTGGTGCTGTGTAATCTAGAGTTTGTTAAACTTTGAGATATTAAAAAATATTTTATACACTTATTTTTAATATTGTGGTGGTTAATGTAAAACCAGCACAAATATTAAAATTTACTTCCTTTGGATTAGAAGCAAGTAAAAATTCAGGAATGTGCTCTGGTCTTACATCAACACATGGGTCATGCAGGCATAGATAGTCTTGCATTCTTGGAATAAAATACATGAATTTACAGGAGACTGCTATCCTGGGTCATGTTTCTTCATACTGGTGGTTCTAGTATCCATTAAAAGAAAATATGGTGTGAGTGATTAACATGGACAATATGCTTTCATACAAGAATTCATTAAATAAAGCCAAGGACCAAATTAATACAATGAAAGTATGATGAGTTAATAAGGAATTTTTAATTTTAGAATGTATTTTACAAATACTAGCTTACTTGGAATATGATAGCTGCTTGGACTGTAATTAATATCAAATCTTTCCAATGTTCTTGTCTAAAATTGGGATGGGTCTATATGAGACTGAGCATAATTGTTGTCTTGTAGAAGTCTTGTGTACTTTTTTGACGTTAATAAAGATAATATAATTTTTTATTGTGTTTGTTTTGTCCTGTTGAAGCTTAATCTCGGAGAGGATATTGTGAAAGTTGTAATCGATTGGAGCAAGCTTCAGAGCACATCAGCACTTCAGCCAGCCTTGCTCTTTAGTGCACTTCAGCAGCACATTTCATGTTTACAGGTAAATATTTCATGGGACACATTTGACTTGACAAAAGTGATCAATAACTAAAAATAATCTCAACTGTAAAATTCCAGTAATTTTGATCTTACGTTGCTGTGTTCGACAAAAAAGGAATGTAAAAGTGTTAAATGCTTGGGATTCCACTGTGCTCTATAGGTACTCACACTTACGGATTTTTCAGATTAGTGTGGGAATAGCCACTGTAGGTGAGCAGGCTGAATAAATGCAGCCTCATTGATTTCTAGACTTGCATTGTAAATGTGATACATTTCCATCTATGGTGGGTTATAATTAAGCAATAAGACACGGCAGGTGTGTGTCATGCTATGATAATGATTCCATGCGTTGGGTGAGTTTTGAGGCTCATAGAGTGCTTTCAGTGGTTCAAGAAGTGGCATTATCCCAGCATGACACATCCTGGAGTGTCTTACTGCAATTAAATATATTTTCAGCGTAGGTTGTTTTTTTTTTTTAAAGAGTAATTTCTTTGACATTAATGTCTCATCTTGCCAAGTAGCCAGTCACCATTACTGTCATTTCTTTTAACTATTTGAAACTTTCCAACCCTGCCAAAAGTAATTTAGTTGCATGGCAAGGGAGGGTGAGCAGTTTGTCAGCTGGTAACTGAGCAGTGTTTTGACCTTGATAGTTCATATGTAGAAGATGGGATTTGAGTGCCACTATTTTGCTTCAGCTAGTCAGTTAATTGAGGTGCATAGTACTGAGAGGATGAAATGAAAAGGGAAGTTTCTGTATTTTCTTGTTTGTAGGTAAAAGAAAGACCCTTTGTTTTCCAGACATCCACCAGATCTTTGGTGCAACGAGCAGAAAGAGAAAATGTGAAAGATAAAAGCAAATAAAATTTACATCCAACATGTAAGAATGCTGCAAGTAGGAATTTGATTGCATTTCAGAAAATGTGACAGCTAAAAATCATGTCGTCTTTAAAAAAATTAGAATAATTTATAGAGAGAAAATAAGCAGTGAAATTCAGACTAGATGAAACTGATGGAAATTAAAAAGAGACAGGGACATATATATGTACTGAGGTTTTGATGTTATATCATACATAAGAGTTACTGCAGTAAAATAGGCATTTTCCCTGCCACAAATGTCAGTACCTTTTCTCATTTAATTTCATGACCTAAGTAGATAATCAACCGTGTCAGACAAAGCTTGTGTTCCTGATAATGCCTATATATTTCATGTCTGTGTTCTCTCATTCACTTGGGCAGCTACAGTTTCAAGTGGAGAATGTAGTGCTGGTGTGATAAAGTGAAGGCTTTACAGTGTAAGAGCACTGGATTTCATGTTAAGGAGGAAAAATACTAAGCCTTACTGTTCTGAGTAAGCATTTGAATGACATGTTAATTAAGTGGCATTGATGCCAGCGATTGAAGCTTTGATTTAGCTAGTAACACAGGAGTGTGGGCAGATTTTCACAGAAATTTGGGAGTTTTCCTCTACAAACCTCTAAAAGACACAGGTAAAAAAGGTCAGAATCGTGGTGTGCACCAATTTGGAACTTCTTTTTAATCTTATTACTGCGTTCCCTTGGTCTGGTTTAGAAATTGTAATAGTACTTGTCTTCTTGGCTTTGGGACTTTTTGACTTTTATTTTTTTAATCCTAATATGCTGTTTTCTTTGTTCAGCCTCTCTTAGAAAAACTCCAGTCATTGATGAAAGAGGAAAATACTGGCCATGTTGAACCTGCAGGTAAAACTGAAAGCCAAACAAGTTTAGATGTCTATGATGGTAACAGTCAGACTGAAGAAAAATATGGAAGTTATGACTTGAGAGATCTGAAGGATGCTCATTTTAATTTTGATCCAGAAGTGGTCCAAATAAAAGCTGGAAAAGCAGAAGTAAGTGATTTATATGAGTTTAAAAATAGAAAAATGAAAGACCTTCCTAAATTTTAAATTTGAAGAATGAAATAGATATATGGCATCATGTTTATTACCTGCAGATTGACAGGCGGATATCAGCCTTCATCGAGAGGAAACAAGCCGAGATCAATGAAAATAATGTCAGGGAATTTTGCAATGTTATTGACTGTAATCAAGGTAACTGGCTAGCCAGACTTTAATCTTCATAGCAATTTAAGTTGTGTGGGGTTTGTTTGGGATTTTTTTGTTGGTTGGTTGGGTTTTTTGGGTTGTTTAGTTCTGTTTTTTTTTTGTTTTTTTACTTTTTAAAAGCGCTGATCTATATTTAAAATGGAACTTTTTTAAGAGTAACTTTGTTTTAAAATTTAGAACTTTCATGTGCATTGCAGATGTCAGATAGAAAAATAAATTGAATAGTCATTGGATGACAATGTTTAATGCATCCCATACAGAAAGGTTTTATCTATTATTGTGTTAATTTTAAGAACTGTTATCTTAGATCAGATGATTTTGTAGCTACTGTTCCCAGTGTTTTAACTAGATGTTTCTCCAAAGTAAACGGAATTGCAATTCAGAAATGTTTTGTGAATTGCATATTCAAATTGAAATTAATTTAATGCTACTTAAATTACAAAGAAGTATGTTTTACTGTGAATTTGAATTACTAGCTACTTGAAATGACTTTTTCTTTTTAACATTGCTAGCATTGTAGTACAATTGGCTGTATCTGTAACCAATCTTAAATCCATCTGGCAGACTGGATCCCATTTACAGGATCTGTAACTGTAGCCAAATGCATCTTTGAAGTTAAGACAGTTTTATATAAATAAAACTACATAAGTAGTACAGAGATATTTTCTAAGTACCTGTGAACCCACATGAGCATTGTCTCTGAGGTACTTAAGCTCTTAAAGATCAAAGCTTATTGTTCAGTAAGCTTCTTAGAGAGTTTAACTGCTTGAATGTTAGTTGGAATGCAAAGGACATCGGAAGTTTAGTAGAATGTGCTAGATAGTGAAATACTGTTTCCCATAGTTGTTAATTATGTACAGAAGAATTGATAATAAGACCTGTCTCATTGTTCAGGCATAATACAGTATGTGTAAAGCTTTGGTTTCATGAACAGAGATTAAAATACAAACATTAGAATAAATTAAGGTGGTCCGTTCTATAGGTTTTTATGGTTAAGCGAATGAAAAAAGTCACATGGATCAGAATAAATGCAGAAAGGTTTAGGAAAGAGTGCTGTTGAGTAAACTAGATCAGCTGAAAAGTAGAGTTTCAGAAAAGGAATAAAACCAGAATGACAGTGGTAAGCAGGAAAAAGGCTTCTGTACAGGAAGAAGGAAATAAGCTACAAAGATGCAGTGAAAAGTAAGAACCAAATAAATTTGGTCATGATCCAGTAATCTTCTCTATACATGTGTGCATACATTTATGAGTGACTTAGCAAGTTAAAAGCAGGTTCATGCAAGTGTGTGAAACTATTAATGGGCAAGTGTTTATAGAATGAATTATTTCTGAAATTTTTTTATTGTTTGAAGCATTTTAATTGTATTTGTTTAAAGCATCAAAGCTGATGAGGGTTAGAATATTTTCAGTCATAAATACATAAATTTGACCTCACTTGTTATATCATTATTTATTTAGAAAATAGCTGTGCCAGAACAGATGCAATTTTCACACCCTATCCTGGATTTAAAAGTCATATAAAGGGTAAGCAACTCTTTTAGTACCCATTTAAGTGTCCAGATATGACAGCACTGATAAGTTTTTGAGATCAAAACTTTTTATGGAGTGCTCAAAAATGCAGACTTAGCTTACTGATTTTTGACTCCAGTGGATACTTTTACATCTTAATTTATTTCTTCAAGGTTTTAAATCCCTTAACTGCTTCACTAAATTAATGGTTAGGCACTAAAGACCAAAATAAAATAGCCTGTTTTCATTGTCAGAAAGGAAATGTGGAAAAGATAAAGCAGGACAATGCTTAGTTTTTCTTCTAAAGTGAAGCCATCAATAAGGAATTGAGATTAAGTAGGATTGTCTTCTATTTGTCATTAGTCGGTGCAAGTGTATTGAAATGGAATATAATTTTGTGACAGTTAAAGTTTTAAGACACAGATTTATAAAAAGTGACAAGCTGGGGAATGAGTTTATCACTGCACTATTATTTGGAAAGGAATAAATAATACAGAAATCATGTCCAACTGAAATTGTGTGTAAAATATTACTTGCTCATCTGCTGCTCTCTAGGTGTATGCAAGTTGGCCTTCTTTAAAAACAAGCAAAATACCCAGAATGAGAATGAAAGTAACCCTCTTTTGCATTTTTGGGAGTGGTAGTATTCAGTTATCCACTTAATATTGGTCCCAGAAACCAATTAATTATTTTGGATCCTGTAATTCAGACTATCAGAATAATACTTTAAAGCACAATAATAAGTATTGAAAGGTATGGTGAGCTAAAAAGGAAATGGGGAAGTGAGTTTGATTTTAGAATCTTTCACAAAGAACCTCTTTCAATAGTCACTGTTTTAAACTGAGTGTTAATTTGTTAGTTGGATGGCAGCATAGTACAGGAAAAAAGGGAAGTTTGCACTTCAGGGAACAGTCGTAACTGAAATGTGAAAAACACTTAGAAAGGAATTGGAAATAAAACCAGCATAAATTAAAGCAAGGTTATAGCATGTGGCCGTCATGAAGTATTGAGTAGTATGGTGTATGTGTGTATGTGCTTCAGCATCTGGGGCTGCCAGTACAGTCTTTAAATCTGCAGTACACTGCAGTAGGTCTGTGAGGAGAACTTAAGAAATTACTCTGGTTTAACAAGAAGTGAGCAAAATCTTCTGATGAAGACATGGCTCAGCATGGGTAAAAGATAGTCTTAGATACAGCTGAAGAGTCACTAAAACTTTTACCTAAATGACAAAAATTAGAATTGAACTTCCTTGCTGAGGGTTGTATTGGTTCTTCCAGTTTTGTGCCTCCCCTCATCTTCATGTATTTATGATGCTTCCTGTACTGTTAGGTCTGGCCTCTTTTTTGCATTCACAAAAGCTCACAGTGTACAAACTGCTGACGTAGATATCAAGGTTTCTGCTGTTTATCAGTAGCTGATGACAAATTCTTGACACTGCCATTCTACATGAATGTATGAGTAATCCTTTTACTTTGCATATGTAAAATCCAGGGGTTTTGTTAGGTTTAGTTACTCATGCAGAAAAATAAGAAAATGCTTTTACTTGAACTTTTGATCTTAATGTGTGTGGGACCCTTCATTTGCAAGACTTCTGTAAAACTGATGTAACGCCGGTTTTCATGCCTCAATATTTTGACTCTTTTAGTTAGATCTGCTTTGTGTTTCATGTGCATATATGTGAAATTTATTTTCTCTTTACCTAGTTTCTAGGGTAGTAAATACTTATGGACCTCAGACTAGGTCTGAAGGAACACATGGGTCCAGTCACAAAGCCAGTGTACCCGTGCACGATTGTGGAAACCAAGCGGTTGAGGAGAGATTGCAAAACATTGAAGCACACTTACGGTTACAGACAGGTTTGTATGATGTTTTAATTTTGACATTGGTGTGCCATTTTATGCTACAGTTATGATTACTGTGGTGAAACTGGGGAAGTCTATAAAAACTGATAGTGTAAAAAAAGTGGATAGATCCACTGAAGGGTTTTGTACACCCCAAGTACAGTGATACCTAGTATATAGGGTTTTATGCCCAAAATGGAACCCAGTTTTATGCCCAATTTCAGATGCTGAGTTAGTAAATGTACACTTTATGTGGTGGCAAATAAGAGAGGCACATCAGAACAGGATTTAAAACAATATGGAATATCTGGAGATTGGGGTTCTCCATAGCCACTGGAGTCCTGCCTTGACCCACTGAACAGGAAAAGCTGAGCTTAGGACTAAGGGCTGCTTCATGGACAACTTGTGGGCTGGTGGTAGAATCAACACAAAGGATGACCTGAAGCTTTTTCCTGAAGATGGATGTTTTTTGAAATACATTTAAGCGTAAAGTTTCTTCCCCAGAATGTGAGAAGTTTGTTGTCACTACTCTTTAGGCCTGCAAACATGAGTCCATACCTTTTGCTAAAATAAATGTTATAGCCATCAGGCTACTCATGTTTTTTAGTTGCTGTCTTCACCCCAGCCCTAGTTTTCCATAATATGGCACTGTAGCACGAGGCACTTATCAAGGAGGAATTAGTATTTTTCTTGAAAATTATTTTCAAAACAGAATAGAAGCCCAATCTCCATCTACTAAAGTGAATTTTCTACACATGACAGTGGGGACTTTTTTTTTTTTTTTTTCTTCTGAATACCGAATATGTGCCAATCCATTATCTTGAAAATATTTGGAACATTGACTAGATTGTTAGATTCCTTGGCTGTGCAGTGGATTAAAGTTCTCTGGCAGCAAGGAGAGTAAGATATGCATAGATACTCTTGAGTCAGCAGTCAGATTGATGCTTGGTTCTATAGCTGTTTCAAAAATGAGCTGGCTTTTGTGCAATGGAGATAGAATTTGGAAGTGGCTGTCCAGCATTTGGGCTACAATGTGTAGCTTTGAGTTTATGCAAATCAGGGACAATGATTGGAGGTAGCTAAGGAAGGGTCCTTGCTCCTGGGTTGTGCCTATTAGAGGTGATCAAATTTTGTTTGAAGGAATGGGTCAGCCTAAACCATAGTACAGGGTAAGAGGTTGGAAGCATGCAACACCAGCCAGCTCAACTCCTGTTCAAATCAGCATTCATGGGGAACATCTCAATATTATTTGATGCATACCCCAACAGCTGTGCAAAAAATACTCACCTGAGCAGGTAACATGCCTCAGCTACCTGTTCCACCAGTTTTTGCTTGCAGCAACAGAGAAAGAGTTAATCTTGACTCACTGACTGTTTCTCAGAACAGCTGCTCGTGCTAGTACTGCTCTTTTCCCTTTACATTGAGAGAAAGCAATATGAAGAGTGATAGGTTAGCCAATTTAATTAGTAGCTGCTGAGTGTTGAGTAGAGAGCAGAACTGAAGGAGTGAAGCTACCTGCACAGTTGTTTCTTTGAAGGGACAAAAATAGATGAACGCCAAAAAAAAGAAAACCCCAAATCCCACATTAGTGCTTATTTTGGTTGTTTGTGGAATGGAACTGTCTTATCTAACAGACCCAGAAATAAAAGGAAATGTGTGTCAAAAAGTAAAAGCTTGCTATGGCCTTGGTTGTCAATACAGTTCAGAACCAGACTATAATTTTAATTGGAATAGCCAGTACTTAGCTGTGATAAACAGTTATTTCATATAGTTATTTCATTATAAAATACTATGGAATGCAAATAAGATGCTTGCTAAGGCTGATCTTTTGATCAGTTCTATTTTTACATGGGGAAACAAGCCCCTGTACAAGCTGCTATAGTATAGTACAGACGACAGCAGCAGATGGGTTGAGGTGGGATTTTTTTGGTGCTGTTGATTTTGTGGTGTAAGTGGGTTTTGTTGTGGATTTTTTGTCAGGGTGCTTCTTGGATGAGCTTGGGGCTTTTTTGTTTGTTTGGTCATTTTTTGATTTTTTTTTTTAAGACCTCTGTTATTCAATTCAATACACACGTTCCTCCCTCCTGTTCTCCCATCTATGGTCAGGCAAACATTGTTCTTTGTCAAGCACAACTCATACTTGTCCTCTAACCTCCGATGCTCAGTGGAGGTTGTTCTGAAAGAAACCTATCTTAGATATCAAAGCTGAATTCATGCGTGGTCTGCCATCCCATCTGCTCTTTCCTAATGATGGGGTCAGCTTTGAAGTGACAACATTTCATGTATGACCAATATATTGTAAGAGTGATCATTAGTTGTTTAAGGGACCTTGACAGACGTACTTCAGCCAACTACATGAAGTTGTCTTACTGACTGCACTGGCTTATCAATCAGGTTTTACCCTGAATCATATTATTTATCCTTCCTTTATATTATCCCATCTATTTGTTTTGTTCAGCTACTGGTTGATAGCTAATCTTGAAGAACTCATATGTCAGACTTCCAATCTTCAGTTAAGTAAGTTATTCAAGTGCTTTTCCTGATTTCTTTGCATTACTACTGATTTATTTAGGTGGTCCAGTACCAAGAGACATTTATCAGAGAATTAAGAAGCTTGAAGATAAAATCCTTGAGCTGGAAGGACTGTCTCCTGAATATTTTCAATCTGTGGTAAGAAATTTTCTCACCTTCTTTCAGCATATCTAAATGTGTTTGTGCCTTTTGTGCTTGAATCTTTGATGTACAGAGAAAAACTTAGAGTCAGAGGGCAGATACTTTTAATAAACAACTCTGGCTTGGTGTAGTGGTTATATTACATGTGGACCATCTAATCAAGTTCATATTTACCCAGTTTCTCACTCAAACAAAGAAAGTGTCTGTTGGG
The DNA here is from genome assembly GCA_013397195.1 of Hylia prasina. Classification (NCBI taxonomy): domain Eukaryota; kingdom Metazoa; phylum Chordata; class Aves; order Passeriformes; family Sylviidae; genus Hylia; species Hylia prasina. Next base: position 158,269 of record VYXD01010583.1, on the reverse strand, counting down.
GAAAAAAATTGCTGCCACCCAAGCTTAACTAATTTGTAAGAAATGTGTCAGAGGTTGTATTTCTCCCCCTTGTCTTAAAATCTGAAATGCTTCTTATGTCAAGAAAATTGACTGAAGTTTTGATTTTTGATACAAATCATAAATGGCTTAAAACAGCTGAAATCATTTGGGCTTCTATACATGGTCTGATTGCTAACGATATGTGAATAACTTGCAGAGGATGAGAGAGTAAACTGTTTAAAAAATGCTTCATGTGATTCTGTGACTTAGTTTTCTTTATTTCTGGTCTTCAGGCACAGCTGAATAGTACAGCTTCACCTTCACTCACCAAAGTGTATTAGGACAAAGAGAACAGTAGTTGTTACTGCATTAGGCTCTATTTTACTGTAGAAGTTTCTTGTCTGTTATCTTGCTCTTCTTTTCCCATGTACCAGTAAGAATGTCTCTTCTACTGTTCATTGCATTTTAATTTATATCTTCTCCCTTGAGACCAGCCAAAGAAGAGTCAGTTAATAAAAATCAGTGGCAATAGTACACATTTTTGTTTATTTTTTTAAATTTGTGTTGGAGACCAGTAAAGTTCTTTATTGGTGAGGTTATTCCTTCAAGTGGCTGAAAACCGTAAGTTAAAACATGCACTTTCATAAGCTAAAATTTCTATTGAAAGTGTTTTAGGATCTCTAGAATGAGGATCAGGGAAAAAATCATGATCGTGGCAATACTAGTGTTGCCTAGTAATTAGTACATTTTAGCCAAGGTTTTGCATAAATATTGGTGTAGATACAGGCAAATTTTAGGGACAAAAATATTGACAGTTTCAAAAGCTCAATTCTGTCTGAAGGAAGCTTCAGTTAAATTGACAGTTGTTGACTGCCAAGTGTGGAGAAGCTTCAACAGCTTCTGATTCTCTCCAGTAGTGTTTCTCATGATTCGAAGTACTTAATTATAAAAAAGGTTTCTTGAATCTATGAAATAGCAGTCAGTGTTTTTTCTGTGCTTTAAAGACTCTTGACAGTGTTGTTATAGAATTATTTGTGGTCTTCTGTCAGTGCAACATTAAGTCTGTTTTGATTGTCTTTTCTTCAGAGCTGTTCTGGCAAGAGGAGAAAGGTTCAATCTCCCCATGTAAGTGCTATTAACTTGTTTTTCTTAAGTTTAGGATGTTTTGAGTGGAAAGGAAGTAGAAGTTCTATGAAGCAAGTATGTAAGTTCTTAGAAGTAGCTGCATCAGAACTGGATAGCTTGTTGCCACAGAGAGAGGGAAGGAGACGGAAAGCTAATGGATGTTACAATGAAACGAGTCTTCTAGGAATATATACTAGCGTTTTCACCAGTTAGGAGGATGATAGAATTAAACAAATCTATAATGCTGTTAATCAAGCTGAAAGTAACAGGCAGTTTATTCTGGTCTCTTAATGTCTTCTGGTTTTGTTTTGTGGCTTAGTGGTTTTTGTTGATATAAAATTATTTTTCAATTTGCTTTATTGGTTTATGAAAAGACAAAAGTAGAAATGGCTGGCTTGGCAGAAGTATTGCAAAAGGATCCAACAGTATAGCAGGTATTAATCAGTCAGTAAAACTTGCCATTTTCATAACACTGTCACATAAGGGAATGCACTTACCATGCACTTCTTAGGCCACGAGAGAAGTTATCATTGGTGCAGGTGGTTCCATGGCTGGAACCTTGTCTGCTCCTAGCTATCACCCTTGGAGACAGATGGACTGGGGAGAATGCTTAGAATGGGATATGTGCCATCTGAGACTTGGAAAAGTAGGCTTGTTCAGGGAAAAAAAAGTCCTGCATAGGGTGAAATATTTTTATAAAAGATATGTGTAAGATATAAAAAAATTGTCAGTTTAAGTGGCACAGAGGAGCCTGATGTTGGGCAGTAGGAAAATACCCTTTAGCTGTAAACCCAAGTTCTGCAAAATCTAGGTAGTGTTCTCCAGTGTTCTAACATAAAGGGATTTCTTAGGGTTTTTTATGAGCAGACTAAACAAGCATCTAATAGAAGTAGCATGAATATATTGGTCCATGATTAGGACTGTCTTTCTTGCAAGTTTACATTCTTTTTCATTTAAATAGGCAAAGACTAGATTCAGACAATTCTGCGGAGGTAGTTCTGTCTCTTAGTGCAATATGCAGTGACCTCAAGTATCAAGTGATAAGCCACTTCTCTAGCAATTACAAGATGTAAATGATTGTGATTTTTATTTTGTTCTTTTAGCAGAGCTATTCACTGGCTGAACTTGATGAAAAGATCAATGCTATAAAACAGGCATTACTGAGGAAAACAAAAGAAAGCAAGTCCAAGGAGGCTGAGCAGCTTCTTCGATAAAAGTGTTTTCAGAATCCTCATGATTTACACATACCTAAACCATAGACCTGAGTAGTGTTCGTCAGAGATGACTAGCAATGAAGACAAAGCATGCATATAAACTCCTTCTGGATGATCTTGAAAGCTTTCTTTCAGAGTAAAAGCAGCCTTATTAATGAAATACTTTCAAATGAAGAATGTTTCAGGAATGTCATTCTAATAATCTGTTCCCTTCTGTTATAAAGGAGGACTGCAGCATTGTTTGTATGTGAAAAGTCTTAACCTGCACACAAAAGCTTCATCTCACATGTAATTCTTGGTGACTAAGTATTCAAAAGGACTATCTTGGATACTGTTTGTGTCAGTAGTTTGCATAGACTTGTGAATTTAAATTAAATACTTCCTCAAAAGTAAACTGACTTGGGGAAAAAAATTACCAAAACCTTGCAGAATGCATGCTTGCTTGCCTCTGGGCTTTTTTTCTGTATTTATCACTGTTTTCACTGTTGTTAGAAATGCAGCAGATTGCATTTCTGTGTGACAGGTGTTTGTGGAAATCCTATATATGTAAATAAAAACAACTGTTCTTTACTTTTTCAGTGTCTTTTGGGAATTCAAATTTCATAACCTGTTCACAAACAATGTATTCTAAAAAACCATCCCTGGGGAGATTTTGAGGAGCATGCCAGCAAGGCACCAACTTCCCTTCTATATGCATGCTTACATGACTTCTGAAGCATGGATGCTGGCTTAAAGTCAGACCTTTGGACAGATGGTGAAGAGAGATTGTGTTGTGACTTGTTTGGTTTTGTTTATTTCTTTGTTTTTTGATAAACTATTTTCTATTTATACAAGTGTTTATTTACTGTCTGTCATTATTTCAATTTAGAAGAAAAGTAGCTGTTACCAAGGGAGTTTTATGTAAACTGCTCTGCTTACAGCAGTCATATTGTTGATGTCCCTGTGTCAGTCTCTGTGACAGGTGTTACAAACAATATTGACTTGACATAGCCTTTGAAGAACAGTAGGTGTTTTCTGTGACCTTGTCTTTTTATCCAGAATAAACATTTGTTATAGCAACTCTAGCTAATGTTTCCCTGGAGGTGAACCAGCAGAGGTGGGAGAGAAAGCTACTTGAGCTCTTGTCCTGGCTGCAGGAAGCATGACAGTGTGATGGTAGCCTCTTAAGGTGCTTCTTGTCCTTCCCGGAAGAGATCTGAGTGCCTCAGATTCCACAGTGGATACAAAGAGGTACTGTTGCAGTTGAAGAATGAAGGCAAATCAGTACAATATCCTACAGAGACAACTGTCATTACATGAAGCATTGCCATTGCTGAACATCCTAACAGTATATTTTATGAGGGATGTTTTGGTGAAGTAGCACAGTGAACTGCAGCTTTCTCTCTTTCAGTAGATAAGCTTTACTTCTTTTTCGGGTCCTCTGGCCCAGGAGCCATAGCTCAAAAGAGTACAATGTGGGTATAGTTGCCACACCACACACTTCAAACAGTACTTGAAAGAGTGGTAGGAGGTGGCTGTTAGAGGGCCAGGAGGAATTTAACTTTTTAGAAGGGATTTAGCTTTTATAAAGCTGTAGCCTCCACTGGTAGTGCATGGTGGCTATACGGCTACTGCATTTGCAGTAGAGGTACTTTTGCAGTTATGTTGTTTTCTTTGGAAAATTCTGGAGTGAAGCCCTAGAAGAAAATTACTTGGCAGATCCTAGGCCTGAAATATTTGTCTAGTATTAAAATCCTGTGTTGTTGGTTTACATCAGGACAAGTGCATATGTATATATACACAGGAAAAAAGCCTACAATCCTCATCGGGGTCAGTTCTTGAAATGAATTGCAAACTGCTGATTTCCTCAAGAGATACTGGTTACAAGGACTGCATTAGCTGTTTCAAAGTGGCTTTTTCTGTAGTGAATTGCTGGCTACTTGAAAGATCTCTTGCTTTGGAAGTCGCCTCTTTCTTAGGATGGCAGTAAGGTAGCAGTTAAGGGTTAAAAGCATAATGAATAGCTAAGGCAACAACAGCGGATGTACTTTGGATGGTAATTTTTTAATCCTACATAATCTAACAAATACATGTGACAGACAAAGTTGATAAATGTCATGTGGTATTCATCTTGCTTTGTTCCTAATCTTTTGCCATTCTGTGGTTTCAAGTTCTTACTCTCTTCTTGATTGCTTAATGCCAATATTCCTATACTGTAAAAATTCAGCAGAAAGATATTCTCTGCTCTGAGCTGAATGTTAAACATACTTGCATATTTCAGAGGTCTGCCAAGCTGTTGCAAGTTTCCTTTCCTCTGCTGTATGACTTAATGTGAAGATGCATAGAGGAACAGGATGCTGTTCTGTGGTTCAGTGCTTCTGGTCTTCCTTGCCTTTTGTCTCCTTGGGTTTTACCTTCTACAACTAACTTCAGGACTTTTTCTGCAGAAAGATGAGCTCTACCACAGCCCATAATAAAGTGGATGCAGGTTTGGCCTCTTACCATCCTTTTCCCAGAACTATAAATTCTGCTGTTCTTCCTCTGCATCTGAAACACTCCAGTGCTTGCTGATAAGTGCAGCTGAAGTAGCTGTAGTCTGAGAGCTAACCAAAGCAAGCAAAAGCAGAGGAAGTGCTTGCCATCCTGTTGATGTGTCTCCACACCTAGACTAGTGACTGAGAGATGCCTTGGGAAGGCTGACCTGAAACAGACTGGACAGAGCTAGAGAATAAAGTAGGTATTTATTGGAAGGCCTCCAGGATCCACCTTGGGTAGGACAGGACTCTTGACCACAGCTAGAGGCAGACCAAGAATGGTCACAAAATGGCTAACCAGTCACAAGATCTGACATTTTTATAAGTTTTGGTCCATTTGCATATTGGGGTTTAATTGTCCAATTACAGCTTCAGGTTGTGAGGTCTCATCCTTGTTTTCTCTCTTCAGTCCACTGGTGTTTATGCTGTTGGGCTGAAAGTTGTCCTTGATCCTCAGCAGGAAAAGGATTTGTTTTGTGTGCCTACTCTGTGAAGAGAGCTTACTAGCACTTAATATGAAGCTCAGAACTACATCCCTAGACAGCACAGAATCTGGAAATATGAAAGCTAAAGCTTAAAGCATCAGGGGGTGGGTAGTGGTGCTGAGAAATCCTCTCATATGTCCATATGTTGAAGGTGAGACAGACTTTAAATAAACAGCACACCTGCTTGTGAGTCTAAATCAATGCTCTATGCTTATTATTTCGATGGCAGTGGATTTGCTCACAGACTGAGATACCATCTTACAAGAAAACCAGAAGAAAAATTTCTCAAATTACTTGCAAATTAAAGAACTCTGGACTGACATGCAGGGAGAATGCCTGTTGCTGTACAATAGATGTTCCTGCTGTGATGCAGACAAGTAGAGGCATCTCCACAAAAGCACTTACATTCTTTCACAGGCAAACTTCAGAGAAATAGACTGGTGGAGTCACACCCGTCCATCCCTGAGAAAAATGCAGCAAGTGGAAGCTTAGCAAGTCAGAGGAACCCTGAACCTCTTGCCATCAGGCAGAAGGAGGGGACCTTAGAGACAGGAGGGATGTTTGCAAGGAGCATGCTTTGAAGGAAATGCTAAAACTCCCCATAGAGAACCACGAACAGAAGGGACAGCTTTGTTAGCAGTGCGAGAACTCAAGACAGATTTTATCCCAGCTTCAATATATAAAATTCACATATAAAATTCTGTCTCCTATTTATGCTTACGTGAAAGCTGATCTCTTGATCTTTCCAGGTTTTGTCAGAGTCCAATAGCCTGTGTTTCACATTGCACCTCAGTTAGTAAGGGCTTCCAGTTACAAGATAAAAAGGATAATTGTACAACACTGTAAATTTGGCATTAATTATTTGAGGAAAATGTCTAAGAGCATCACTATTACGCCAATAACATTTGTCTCACATCGCTGTTTAGCACTTTGTGTGAGAGATGTAGTAAAACATTAGAGCTTGTGTTACTGTGCAGTTCTGCAGTGTGTGCATGATCAGTTTCCTTGCTTCAGGCTCCCCTGAGTAGGGAACGATTCATCTCTAGGAGGCTAATTTCTTACAGTTGAGTGCAGGATTTTAATAAATAAACCCAAAAGTGAAGTGCCCTTTTGAACAGCCCTCATATCAGCAGGTAATATCAGTAATTTAGAAAACTCAAACCATTCACCATTCTATCCAATGTATTGTGATCAGTCCTGGATTATTTATTTATTTAATACATCACAATTGATCTACTTTGTTTTAATTAAGACTTTACAACAATACTGAGAAATTTTAACCCCAGAATGCTGAAAATTAATTTTTTGAAGGACAAATAGTCAAAATACCAAATAAAAGTAAATTTTTGATTGATCAGTTTATAAGTCATTTGCGCCAGTGAGAATAAACAATGCATTTTCTACAGCAGCAGATGCTATAGCAGTGGCCATCCCCTCCTCAATGAAACCTGGAGAGAGGGCTTTGAAAGGGCAATAAAAAGTCTCTGGAAAGATTCCCTTACAGATGCCTTTTCCCTTGCCCCATAAAAGTGAGTGTTTTCCATAACCCTTCCTGTTGAAAAGTTGTCAAATGCTCCAGGCTTCTGTAGCTGTAGGGCTCTCCCTTCAGCCATGCTCTCACGGGAACCCACGTAATCTCTCACAATTGCTCACTACCTCAAAGCGTGGCAGAAACTGGATGAAACTATCCCCAGCCCTGCAGGTTCCTAGGGATCCAGGCAACTTGTCCAGAGGGGCTGGGCCACACACTGCCTTTGCTGCCAGCGCTGCACTAACTCAGGTAAGGTGCTCCTGTGGTTAGGAAGAGGGTTTGATGACCCAAAAGCAGTGAGACCCAACTCAATGGGTCTCCAGGAGACAAGTTTTCTTGACATTTCTTCCTAGGCTGTATGAATTTGACTTCTTCTGATTTTAAATGCTATCTGATGGGGGAGAGTTGGGAGAACATACTGTAAAAAATCTAACCACTCAGAAATAGGGAAAGAGAAAGCACAGCTTAAAACAACTGCTTCTGTAGACCTAATGAAACTGCCTTGTCATGGACAAAACACTTAAAAATAACAATGAAAAGAATAGGCATTATTTGAAGGTATTATTTAGAAATCATCTAAATTTTTAAAGGTTAATTAGTGTAATTTACTCATCTTGATTATTAAAAAGGGTTATACATGAACAATAAACGTAAGAGTTCAATCCATTTTATTTCCACAGTTGATTCATCCATATCTGATTAGCTTTGTATGACCATCTAATTGATTTGTATAATTCTGTCCAGTACAGATGGGCTACTGTTCATGACTACTTTCATAGCATTTATATTATTGTTGCTCTGATTTTTATTCAAGGCCAAACAGAGGGGAATATAAGAGCGTGATGTTCACCTAAACCTAACAATGACATTAAATTTCTGTTTGGCTCTGAGACAAGAATAGATTTGTGGAGACAATCTACTATGAATACAAATAAGTTGTTTATACATAAATATAATAACATTTCTTCCTTAATTATGAACTATTTCACAAGTTCTACAATATACTGTTATCAAGTTTTTTAGCAACAGCCAGTCTAAATCAATTGCCACAAACTCATTTGGCTCAATACTAGAATTATACACCTAGTAATGCTTGTGAGAGAAAAAAAGCTATGCCTTTGTAGCCTGTTCTGTGATAATTCTAATAACTCTCTAATATGTAGTCTCTTATACAGCTGTACATGCATATGTTACATTATTTCATACATAATTAATACGTACAGAATTTTGCATTTAATGGAAACTGTCACTTCCCCTTGAGTCATCAAGGCCAGTGCAGGCTGGATAGCTGCTTCTCATCAAAGACTCTCATCTCTTACTGAAAACACATAGCATGAGCAAGTCTTCACCAAGCACTGGTCTGTAAACTGTCTCTTGCACTGTTTTGTTTCTGAGTCTTCTGAGTATATCAGGAGTAGTCTCACATTGTACTTACCTTCACACAGAGGAATTGTCAACCCAGATCCTGAGTCATCTAAATTATTTAAATAATGAAGAAACTTCCCTTAATTTCCTAGTACTCTAACATCCACTATGTAGTGGCTAAGTAGCTGGAGCTTCATGCATGTAACCTGTGTGTGTAACAGCAAGAAAGCAAGATGTCTGCAGAGTTGCAGAGATGTCTGTCATGGTAATGAGAGGCACACTTTATGCCAGTAATTTTGTACACCTCATGTTTGCTTAAACTAACCAGATGCTTCTCTGGCCAATAAAGTATGTAGTATCAAACAAGCTCAAATCTTGAGCTGCTTTGCACAAAACTCATGCAATAAAGAAAATACATGGATTATTGCCTTCATGTATGCATTAATTTTTCTGAATTTGTTGTCACAAGTATAGCATCATAAAATGGAAGAGGAAAACAGAAAGAGCCATCTGTTCAATACAGACTAAACTACCATTGAGGGAAGGCAGCCTGTTCAGATTACACAGCAAAGCAGATTCTACTGCCTCTAGCTTCAGTGAGAGGGTGCAACATCACTTCCCAAATTATCTACCACAATTTAATGTGAGCACAGGAATTCCTCAGTGCAGTGGAAAACCTTCATTGACATGTTGCAATGGCTTATGACAACACCATTTCTTACATTTTGGGGATGAGAGACCTTCTCCTCTCACACTCACAGTTCTTCATTAGTATATGTCCCAAACAGCAAAGGAGGAAAAATACTGCAAAATGGAGTGTATTTATAAGTCAGTATGTGAAAAGTTGCTGATGCTAATTGCTTCATACCCATGGAGAAACGCCCTCCAGCACAGGTTGAGGGATGCATCTTTTTGAGCGCTGAGCTCCAAACTCAAACTTGCAGGGAGTATTTAATCTCTATTTTGGTTTTACAACATCATGTATCAAATGAAAACTCTTCTGGCCTTTGAATTCCCCTTCAATACAGGACACGTGTATATTTGTCTTTTAGCTGTGCCAAAGTGTTTCACTGAGGGCCTCTAATGCAATAACAAGTCAAGCAAGCAGTGAACAGAAAAAAAATAGATATAGCAAAGGTGAAAAGCTATTTCAAATGCAATTTGAAACAAGACAGAGAGTCAACAAGAGACAAAGTAAGGTTGTTCCAGGTACTGGAGCTGCAGAAGAGAAGACACTTACACAGCACAGATAGCTATACAGGTAGAGAAGAGACCAGGGTGTTACAAGATGTGCCAAAGGAGACTGCCAGAGATTGACCTTGCAGGATGCTACACAGAAGGGCTGTTAGCACAGAAGAGATGAAAACAAAGAAAAGCAGTCTGACAGGAGAGGAAGGAACCAGTTCTGGTTACATGACTCTGACAGGTTGCTGCTGCTGCAGGTTGCACAGATACCAAGAAGTCTAAAGGTTATCAGGTCATTAAATGCATAGAGGAGAGCTGTTTCTGTGCAGAAGAAAACCAGACTATTACTCCCTCAGAACCTCTCAGAAAAAGGTGTTTCTGACTCCTAGCGACACAGACCTCCATGATTCTGCCTGCAATGGCTAGAGGCTTCAGGAACCAATTTTCTCTCAAGTAATATCAATGTTGCAGTTTATAGCGAGGGTTCAGGGTTCTTGGAGGATTAATTAAGAAAGGAATTGGCTTCAAAATCTAGTTTTAATGGAGATTTTATAATCATTTTTGTAACTCCATAGACTTCATTAATTACAAAATATATTTGTTATATCCTTTCCCTATGTCAGTCATCCAAAGACTGCTGTGTGGCAACAATGAATGTTAATTCCTTGTGTTCTTCTGAGAGAAAAAAATTAGTATAGCAAGATTTAGAAAAACAGGTTTAGCAGGTACTAATCACAAAGAACATGGCATACCTTCATGGCAAGAAAGAAACGCTGCCGTTCTTCACACCTTATCCCAGAATGCTCCCTATGCCTCCAGCTGCTTTGTATTTATTTTAGTCACTCCCATGCTTGACAAGTTAGCTATGCAATCATGGGTCCCTTTCCCACCTGCTCTCCCTTGCTCAGATTACTGCGCTTGTCCTCCACTTTTCTGCCAAGCTTTTGGTGATCTTCTCATTATTCACTGCTTGGAACATATGAAAAGGCCCACTGGGATAAGGGAAGTCCTTGGACTGCTGCCAGTGTATCATTGTAAGGATGACATGCCAGTCTCAGTTTTAAAGCAACACACCCTGGCATCATGTGGGGTTCTACAGCTGAAGTCAGCAAAGGCCTGAAATGCAAGGGAGTAGAAACAATGAAAAACAAAGAATTCAATTAGATTAAATACAAACGTCCATATTCTGAGAGAAAAGATGTTATCATGGGTGCAGCTCTCTGCTGAGATTTAGCCAGGACTGATCCAGTGCCTCCCCCATCCTCACATTACTGTTGAAGTTCTGTGCAAGACAGTTGATCTTTCCATGTTTTATTCCTTGCTTCTCTGTAGGTAAATGGGGGATCATAAAAACCAGTTGTCTTACAAAGTTGGTGTCATGATAGATCAAGAAATGTTCAGGATGCATTTAGGTCCTGCACTTAAAATGGTGCTTTAATTTAGATCCTGCTCTTAAAATGGTACTTGGAACAAGAATAAGCAGACTTTTCCATACAATGTTTTCTTAGCAATGCTACAGAGTAATGACACCTGAATTTTACTGTAATCTGTTGCTGCAAGACTTCAGGTAAACTGGTCTTGCAGCTGAATCCAAACAAGCAGAGTGTTACAGCTGCTGAAACCAAAGAAGTGTGGGCAATTTCACCACAAAATGTCGACACAATCTCCTTGGAGCACCAGCGCACTCTGTTTTCCCTCATGGCCCCTGCCCAGAACAGGCTTCTTTTCCTCCCTGGCCCCATTCCTTGGGCCAGTCCCACCACTTGGCATCACTGCTTGTTCAATGCTCTTCATCCAGGTGGGGCTGAAAACAGAAGCATGACTTCAAACAGGAAATCCTTCCAAGCAGCATAGCAAAAATTTTGCTCTGATTTGAACCATTCTGTGTGGCTGCTTATGAATTTATGATTATTCTGTTCCTATTTTTGACCCAGGAAAATAAGTAAAATTTTTTTGAAAAAATGCATTCCCTTAGGAAGGTATTGTTTCTGAAAGCATTTCTTGGAAGGAAAATTAATTACCAGCCTCTCTCTCATCTTGATACTTAGATATCTCAAAGAAAGAAACAAAAACAAAATCCAGAAACATATAAGCTGTTTTTATCTGTGCTTGTTTCACAGAAATAATGTTTTCAAATTGAAAGGAATGAAGGGGTGTGGGAAATATTGAAAAGTCATGAATCAATTTCAATCAATTTTAATTCCAGTATAAGAGGAACTAATGCCACTTGTCGAAAACAAAGCAATCATTTCTGACAGCTAAATTTGCAAGAGATTTATTGCTGTCTGGAGAGAGGTAAAGCTGAATGCTTCCCTGCTTCTACCTCCTCATTAATTGACTTACAGTACTGTTTGATATATTCTAGTGAAGTTTCACTGCATCTTGTGACTCCTACTTTTCTTCTCTTAAATCACACTCTCACACAAAGAAAATTACTTTTTTCCCAGAGTTTTAATTTGAAACTTGGATTTTGTATGCAGCTGTTTTATAAAAATATTTTTAATAATGAAAGATATCTTGATTTAAAACAGTTGTTAGGAAAATTTGGAATGATAGATTAGAATAAAATTAAAAATAAAGATAAGACTGGAAAGAACATCAAGTCCCTCTTTTGTGTCATTTTACTGTGGAAAGGTGACTTTTCTGGTCTGTGTGTACTTTGTGGTTGAAATAAGCCAAAATCCTCTGACGATGCTTATTCATCATTTAGAACCCAATAATAATTTTGACTGATTGTTGCCTAAACATTTTACTAACTGATTTCCCCCTGAGATCTATGAGCATAATGGATTTTACATGGATGCATTAAAAAGTTGAACAATTTTGCTTCTGTACCACAAAGAAAGGCAGGAGCCTCTTCCCTTGGAGGAACACCACAAGGACTCAGCCCTCCATGAAGGTTTGCAAGGAAAACATCCCAGTGGATGTTTTCCCTGGAAGGGGAGGCCCACAATGAGGAGGTTTGGCCAAGTATCTTCAGGTTGTTAAGAGCTTTTGTCCTTTAATTAATTTATTAACTGATTCCTCCACATACAGTGAGCTCAGGTAAATCGTGAAACAAACATGCAGATGACAAATGGTACCGAACATCAGCTTCATTACCTCGTCTGTTTAACTGAGTTTTTCCACTGCTGATTTCAGGTTTTTGAACTGGAGAGGAAAAATTCACTGGTCAGCAGGGCTGCTACCTTACTAACACAGTCAAGACCGTGCCTGTACCTAAAGTCTTTTTCTAGACTGTGCTGTTGCCTTTGGCAGCAGTAGGGCTTGACTACTGCTGCCAAAGTGTTTCCTTGACTGTACTGCAACTGTTATCAGCAGTGATCAAATATATTTTTAACTTTTATATGCAATTCTGCACATAGATATTTTAAAATTAAAATGTATTTTTTTATCTGCAACCTATCTTTTCATAAGACAGTTTGAAGCAAGTCACATTTTCCACTAAAAATTTAGTATTAAAAGTTAGAGGTTATCAATGTCTAATTTCAATCTAACAGGTTAACAAGGGTCTAGTATCAAACCTTCATTCCACACACCAGGGCTGCTACAAACACGGATCTCATCCACATTCTGGCATGCATCAGAAGCCCTGGACTCAGACAAGCACTNGATGACAAATGGTACCGAACATCAGCTTCATTACCTCGTCTGTTTAACTGAGTTTTTCCACTGCTGATTTCAGGTTTTTGAACTGGAGAGGAAAAATTCACTGGTCAGCAGGGCTGCTACCTTACTAACACAGTCAAGACCGTGCCTGTACCTAAAGTCTTTTTCTAGACTGTGCTGTTGCCTTTGGCAGCAGTAGGGCTTGAGGGACTCGTGTTTCCTTGACTGTACTGCAATTGTTATCAGCAGTGATCAAATAAATTTTTAACTTTTATGTGCAATTCTGCACATAGATATTTTAAAATTAAAATGTATTTTTTATCTGCAACCTATCTTTTCATAAGACAGTTTGAAGTAAGTCACATTTTCCACTAAAAATTTAGTATTAAAATTTAGAGGTTATCAATGTCTAATTTCAATCTAACAGGTTAACAAGGGTCTAGTATCAAACCTTCATTCCACACACCAGGGCTGCTACAAACACGGATCTCATCCACATTCTGGCATGCATCAGAAGCCCTGGATTCAGATGAGCATTGGAAAATTTCCAAGATAATAGCAGTGGAAGACCCTGGAAGTTTTGAATTTGGCAGAAGATATTAAAAAAAAAGAAGAAGAAGAAGAAAGAGAGAGAGGGAAGACAAAAAGCCCCCACAACAAAACAAACAGAAAAACACACTGCAGTCTGTACTCCATTTAAAATACACAGTAGCAGGAGAGGATTTAACTTGGGAATTAAAAAATTTGAAGATAAATTTATTTGCTATTCTTGAACAGATAATATTTCTGCCTTTTCTACAAGATACATTTTACACACTTATTCATACACACGAAGGAAGAAGCTTGATCAGTACTTCTACGCCCATTACTTGTGTAATTCCCCGCAGCCGAGTGAAGGCAGCTGTAAGGGCTCCTCGCATCATTAAAGACCCATAGGACTGGGCCCATCTTTTGTTATGGATGTTGAGGTTGAGATCACTGTAACGAGAAACTTTCACAACTTTCAAAATACTGAGAAACAAGCATTTCATCTTAGATTTCACCCCTGAAGTCTGTCGTTGCCAGTTAACTAATCATTCCCTCCAAAGAGAGCCCACAAAGCAAAAGTATATTTTCAGACATTCAAGAGGCTGTCAACGTGACACCCAGTCTTCCAGGCAAATTCATTAGGCCAGAATTAAATACTTACTGTGGAGCAAAATATAGGAAGAGAAACTTCAGCCTTTGTCACCCCCACTTTTGTTAACCTAGACTTTGCCAGATTTGCCGCATGTCACAACCGGTGCTTGCCGGGGCCATTGAGGCAGCAGGAATGCATTTGCTTTGTGAAGTAGTTTCCGCTTGCATGTGACAAAGCAGCTAGCTGGCTAGTCAGCCCCAGTCAGTGTCTATTTATGGCAAAATGTCAAAAAAGAATGTCCTGCATTTGTGGCTCAACAATAATGAACATGGCTAAATCTGAAAATGAACAAAGGGAAGTGAACAGCTTTTTAAATCCTGAAGAACATTCGATTCTTGGTGTCCTTTTTGTCCTGATTGTTTGGGCTGAAGGCTATGAAAGGACCACCTGTTGGGCTGCCATTTTGGGATTGTGCTAAATGCAGGGATTGCATGAAAGAACACTTTCCAAAATAACCTGGTATTATTATTCACTTATTTTATAGTAAATCTGCATTCAGAACCTGCAGGAAAGTATAAGGCTTTTTTTTTCTAAGTGAAATTTAAAGCTGTAAATTCTCTATAAACACACTTACTGTGGATGCATGATTTTGTAGTGACAATCATGATTTTTTAAAAGGAGCTCAATTAAGCCTTTGATACAGCAATAAGTTCCTCTGTAATAGAAAACTAACCTTGTGAAGTAATAAGATGAAGGAGTGATTAAGTTATGAAAGACTGAGTATCTCTGAGGATTAATTTAGCAAGGACCACTTGCACAAAATGTAACTTAGGTATTTATTTTGCTCCTGGCACAAACTTGAAATTTTTAGTGAGGCCAATTATTTTTAATATCCATGAGAATGTTCTTCGATGTAATTTGCTTTTGCTCAAAGACTGCACTGAATTCTGCTAGAATTTTACTGAATTTTGAGAAAGTTTACCACAAACCAGAATGAATATTTTATTTAAAAATATGAAAGTAGTATTCAGTTTTCTATGGATTTTTTTTCGCACAAAGGATAATAATTAGTTACGTAGTAAAATCAAGAGAGATGTTGCCTAAATTAAAAAAAAAGAAAGAAGCATTTGTGTTTTATAAACATCAAATCATCCAGCTGTAAGTTTTGGAGTTGAGATATTCACACATAGAAATTTCCACCTGATTCCAACCAACACACCCATTAATGTATTAACAAAGCAAACCTTTCTATGGCTCTTGAATAACCTCTATTTGGAGCCAATGTTAATAACACGTAGAAGAGCAAAGAACAAATGTGTTTTCCAAAATGTTTTCCTTTTACACCCATGATGAATTCTGAAGATTTTTACATAGTGTCCCATATATTATTTTTTCTTAAATAGAGGTACCTATGTAAGTTTATTGACACATGTATGGTATTTACCAGGATGAGCAATGAACCTTCTCTGTGTGCCTCTGAACTTACATTCTCATCTCATGCTACCCAACACGCATTTTGAAAAACTTTATATGAATTTTATCTGACTTCATGATAGGAGCTGGTTACATAAGTAATTGGAGGGATAGCAGAGAGGGTTTTCTACACAAGTAGCTGGATATATTTCCAGCTGCTTTCACCAGTTTCAAGCACAAAAGTTATAACTAAAACTCAGGCAGTAAATCCCTCTGATTTTTCTTATTTTTAACCCTCAGAAAATTAAAGGCTGTTGTGTGGCTGAAAACAAGACATAAATATATTAGTGTAGGTAAAAGAGATCTTGTTTCCTAGAAACCTCCTGTATATCTTAAAGTAGCAGAAACTGAGCATATTGTACCACTATTTTTTTGCAAGTTAAAACAGGATTTTAAATATATCACAATCAGTTAAAGTAAGTTTTAGAAAATAATTATTTTTTTGGTCAAACAAAACTGCAAGTTAAGCAGATTTTTACATGTGGCTTGAACTACATTTCCTCCATTAGAGAAGAATGAGATTTTATGTGACTGTCAGTTCAGAGGGGGAAAAGATGAGGAGGAACTGTGTACAATGCACGAGTATAAATTAGTGTCTGGGTTTATTGTTCACTGTGCTGTAAAAGGTATGTACTACACACAGCTACTCTATTAGAGAATTATGGAAACTGAAGCTAGCGAGCAAAAATTGCTTTTGTCTGAATGAAAATATGTATCTTTGGGAGAGAGACAATATGTTTGGAACCCTGAGGGTTAATGAGAGGTAAACTGGTGAAGGGGGGAGATGAGATAAGGGAAAAAACAGAAGCTGAATAGATGAAAGAAGTGATTCAGTGGGAAGCATTGTTGATCACAGCTAGGTGTCAGAAGCAAACTAGAAAAATGGGAAATGCTTTAACATTGGCAGGAAAATAATATTAAAAAAAAAAAAACTTATACCACATAGTAAAAAGAAAAAGAAAATAAGAAATAATAAAAGGCTTTCAGGGTTTCTTTGGTATGCATCAATGAAAAATAGTGCAAGCAAGCAAGAAAGAAAGCACTGAAATGGAACCTCTCCGAAGGTATCTTGTGGAGACGGGCTCATTGTCCCATTCTTTTCACATCAAAAATTTAATTTTTCATTCTCTTTGTCTGTCTTGAGATATATTTGCTGTTATTCTATGCTGGTTACTTTTTTTTTCCCTTTTCATCCACTTAGGTAGCCTACACTGGCAGAGAGAGAGCCAGAATGGGAGATCTAGCCATGAATTAAATCATCTGGCTGTCCCCTGCCAATGTGATTCTTGAATAAAGTTTGAACCGCACTCAAATGCAGAGTGGCGTCCTCTTTCCTGAATACTAGAGGGAACTGCAGTTCTTCCCTCATTTTCCGTTCCCATTTTAACATCTGTTTTTACAGAGAAATTACATGTCTGTAGCATCCAGATTTCATCGTGCTTCTGCTACACAGGATGCAGATATACCTTACAGAACTTGATTACTTATACTTCACTTTAAGCAACTTCTACAAAAAGGTACCGACTCATATTGTCCCTCTGAAAAGACCCACAGTAAAATGTTATTAGCAGAACATAAAAAAAACCCCAAAAGCTATTTGCTTTTTAGTGCCAGGGACATTCCGGTTCTTATGTACGTAAACTGTTTACACCCATCCCCCATGAATTCCTAAGAGAGTTTCTCTTATATTAAGCTTCCTTTTGGTGCCCATAGCAACACCATCTAGTACTGAAATGTTCCTGCAGGGTTTGCAGGAGTCCTTTCAAAACAAGATGCTGATTCTGCAGTTATTGCACACCCAGCTACTTGTATCAGATTCACAGTCTGAATCCTCAGTGGCACATGGAAGGCAATCCTTGTGGCCACTGACTGTCCTCATCATCATTAGGGACAAAACACGTAACATATGCTTCAGTTTGTTTCTTCCCAAAACCAACTTCAGCTTTTTTGAGTTTTGCATTTTGAGTCTACTTAACTGTTTGAAGAAATGGAAGAAGGGGGTGGCAATTTGAGATGAGTCTGCTATTTTATTTTCATTTATCTATCTCCAAACACACTGACATGCAAATTGGTCTCTGCCCTCTTCTATGTAGCTTGGGAGCCACTTTCTGATCTCAGGACAATGATGTGAAGGCAGAGAAGGTACACTTGGTTAAGAACCAAGCTGAGAGAAGTTCATAGGAAGTCCCAGTGGCTGGCTCCTGCAGCTCAGGAACTTTTACCAGAGCTAGCGTACTGGGAGTCCAGCTCCTTTGGGACACACTGTAGGGGTCAGAGTCACCTACACTGAGCTGGAACTTGGCAGAAGCCACAGATATACGTGTTGGGGCAAAAGGGAAGGGCCCATGTCATTGCCACTGCCCTGTCTACCTGTGTGCATGGGGACTGAGGAGGGTCTAAAACAGCTGTGTGAGCCTGTCTGCCTCCACGCCTTGTGCCTGCATGCTGGACATGTCAGCAGATTTCCACTGCAGTGCAGAAGGCTGAGGAGGTACCCCAAAGTGTGCTCAGAGCCTCATAGCCCTCTATTCCAGATCGTCAGGCTGAAAAGAAATTATGCTGCTTTCAACCACCAGAGTCATGGTCATTGTAAGTACAATCATTTATATGATTTTGGCTAAAAAAAATGGCAAGGATCAGGGTAGTAACAATACGCACTTTGTTCATTTTGAAAACTGTATTTCATTTAAATTCTGTGTTGTGCCATGCTGTGTGCTAGAAAATGTACCCTAGGATATTTTTAAAGCTATGAAAGTTCAGTAAATGGAGACTTCTCTGCAGGACTCAGCTATTAAATCTTTGCTGGAAAGTGGGAGCCACGTCCATTAAAAAATTCATATTCTGGTAAGACTAATCATATCTTTGTACTACTAAAGTATGCTTGAATTCAGATGTTAATCGCATAAATATTTGCCAGTTATACATTGTGTAGAACAAACGCCACGGTTTGGCAGAGTTAAATAACCCCTTATCTCTGAAGTTATCTTGAGAACATGGAAATATTTGGGACATGTGTTCAGGGTGAAGGCGGAACACTCGCCACAGTGAGGCAAAAATAATCCCTTCCCTTGCCATCATTTAGCAAGAGAAAAGTTCACCTGGAGTGCAGCTGCACAGAGCCTGTGCTGTGCATGGCAGTGCAGGCTGAGCTCTGCTCCCTGCTCTGAGCACAGAGCCCCTGCCTGGGGACAGCACCAGCAGCACCCCGAGAAGGCATGGATGGTGCTGGTGGATATAATATGGAGATAACCTTTGGCAGAAAGTGGGCAAAGGGTGGTAGAGCCCCCTCAGCCCTGCTGGTGCTCTGAGAGATGCCTTACGTGTGGTGGCAAAGAATCAGATTCAGATGTACAGCAGGCTTGTGCTCAGAATGGAAAAACAAGGCCTGGTAAAAGACTGAAATTCCTTTGGAGGAGATGGGCCACAAATCACTCTCTTCTGGGCTGGCTTTAGCAGTCAATCCAGAGCAGGAGTTAAGCTGTACAAACAGTGTCTGGAGGTGCAGCATGCCCACAATTCTTCCTTGAAACCTTCAAATATACTGTGAAAAAGGTGTAATTCTGAATAACTAAGAATTTGATTCCAAGTTTAATTTTGAATTTACTTTTCATTAAACAAATAGGTTTTTAAATGAGTCAAATACCCTTTTCAACTCACAAGGAGATATGAATGACTTCTAACATTAATATTGGGCAATCATATTTTTATCTGATGTCATTCTTCCTACCCAGCATTAAATTCCCCATTACTGACAATTCACTCCTTGTATGGTCATTGCTATATTGCCTTGAGCAAAATCAAGATCTCAGGAAATTTCCTTTGTTTCAAGGCTGGCAATCTGGTAAGCACGTCTAGCCCATTGGACAGTTTCTTCCACCCTTCTGGGAATATAGCTCGTGCAGAGGAAAACAAAATTGGGGGTAGTACTGTGTGTGTTGCAGGAACAGAGGATTACAGTGGGGAGGAAAGGATGAATTTGCAGCCCAGCATGGATCTGGCAGGATTTATTTGGTAATTTGATCAAGAAGTGCTACATTAACATTTCTATACTGGACAGGATCAGAGCACAAGGTTAGAGTTAGAGGTAGCATCCAAACATACCAAATTGCTTGATCCCAGCTGGCACAAACTGAACTAGACAGGAGTTTGAAAAAAGACAGATAAAAAATCTGGACCAGTACATTTGTATATAAAGGCAAGGCCTAGAAATATAATTTTCACAATTGGTTTATACTGAATCTTAGGTTATCATCCTGGGTGGTGTTTTGCATTTGTTTATTTGGTTTTCTGTATTCATCTTTCTATCTTTTTATTAAGGAGTGTTTCTTTTATGTAAAGGAGTCCTGATGCTACACTAACCTTGAGAAAAAAAACATTTTTCTTGTGATGGATTTTAAGTAGAAACTGCAATCTGAAAGAATTTTCTTCCATTTCATAAGCAAATTTCTCTTGTGGAGACGCATTAATCCTGTAATGTTAACAAAAATATCCAGTTCACAACAGGCTGCATCTTCCTTGTATTTGTTTGCTATTTAGATTTCAGAAAGATCCAAGATGTGGGGTGCAATTCATTTGGATCTATGTTAACATAAATCTGCTGCTTCTGAGTTATTTTAAATTCTTTTGAGTTAATTTAAATTAGTAAAAAATCCTCTCAAGACATATGCTGACTCTTTCTGAATGTCTAGAAAGTTTCTGGAAAAACTCACAATGAAATTTTTCTCCAAATAGTTTCTAATGGTAATAATAAATCACATGCTATGCTGTCTGTGTGCATGTGAGCAATGTGTACTTTATTTTAAAAAAAAAAAAAAGAAATTAAGAGATGAAAAATTATTAAATGCAAGAATTCCTGTGTAACTCGTGGCTGCCAGATTGCTCTCACTACTAAATCTTGTCCCAATTCTTAATCCAGACTTGTAGTCTGTGTTTCTTGCAAGGGAGATTCTAGCCTCCCTTCCAAAAAACTGTTTTGCTACGTGTAGCTGCTAATGAGAGGAAATCTGGGCTTGTGCCCAGCTATCGTTAGCTTTAAAAAATTCTCTCTTCTGATAGTCAGAACCAATATTTACCAAGTCAAGAAATGCCACTCCTCATCTGAACACCCTGGATGCTTGTACCCCGTCATAACCCATCCCTTTGTTATCATTTTGCTCTGTTGAAAGAACACAGGTTCTTTTCCTAGAATTATGAAAAATCGTAATTTGTGATAGCAGAAGTTATTTTTTAACAACTAAAGCAGTAATCAGACCTCTCATATAGAAGTTTGGAGAATGAAGCATAGTTAATTTAAAAGAAATTATGAATTTCATCCCCTGAAACTACAGAAACTGTGCAGATTAGTTGCTTTTAATCCCATTTAACTACAGCTCCCCATTTCATCCTTCTAATCATTCCTCACAAAAACATCCTTCCAACTTCTCAGTCATGTTTTCTATCCTCCTTGGAATTTCCCTCTATTTGTCTACAAATTTTGAGCATAAAGAGAGGCCCACGGAGAATGCAGGATTCTAGGAGGGATTCTGTCACCATTGTGCTAAATCCGTAATTAAAAAGGGTTAAAGTTAATATATTTAAGCTACAACAGCGAAACCACTTGATCACACATGACAACAGAAGTATTTATAATTATAATGATTGTCTTACCTCTCAAATGGTCAGACTTAGAGTGTTTAATCTGTATAGATTTGTTTTCTATAATGAAGATTTTAAGGACATTTCCAACACATTGCAATTTTCACTTGAATTGTGGAAAGTGAACTATTTTTAAAGGGTTTAAAAACCCCTTGATTTTGGTCTGCAAATAACAACCTCCCTCCTATCCACCTGCCCTTTAACACTGTTCTTTCTATCTCAGTGTAGCAGGACCCCTCTGTTACAGCAGCACCCTCCGTGTGCAGCCACAGAGCAGGCAGGATGATGCACAGTAGGAACCACAGCTGCAAATAACATTTCCAAAACATTTTTCTGCACTTTTACTGAGATGCTTAAATAACACAGTTGTGATGAGGAAAACCCACATGTTCAATCCATCAAGCATTAACTGAATGCAAACAGAATTTGCTTGTGTAAATTTTATTATTTAAATGTTCTCTAAACTGTGTTGAAAAAAGCCCAGCTGTGTACAGGAACCCCAAAGCTGTTGACTGCCAGGGTGTAGTATTACACTCTGAGACACCAAAGATTACAGTTATACAACCATAATGCCCTTGGTTTATTACTTTTCTGACCTATAACTGAAGCTGAGAATAATTTTAAATTCAAGAGCAACATTCGTGCCACTGATGGGCATGAACACACTGCCTTGGAACCCCTCTCGTGGGACCCCAACAGGGTAATGACAGTTCCCACCTTACAAAAAGTCTCAGATCTGAAAGGCTTCCCCCAGGCAAATTTTCTCAGTACTTTGCATTGTCAGACTCATGGGCATAGGGTTCAGGAAGTTTGGGGGCTGGGGGTTTTTTGTTGATTTTTTGGCTTTCTTTGGGGGGTGGGACTGTGTGGTTTTTTGGTGGGGTTTTTGTTAGGGAGTTTTTTGTTTTGTTTTGTTGAGGAATTTTTTTATTTGTTTGGGGGTTTTTTGTGTGTGTGTTGGTGGTTTTTGGTTGGTTGATTTTTGTGGGTTTGGTTTTTTTTTTCCTGAGGGGGTGCTTTTTTTTTCTGTTGTTGGCTGTCTTGGGGTTCTTTTCCCACCAGTGATGCTATGGAATTAATCCAAACTGGCCAACTTGTGAAAATAAATTGTGTTCTTTTCAAAGACTAATTTAGTGATACAAAGCACATATGCATGTGTACCTTACTCCACCCAGATACACCTGCACAATTACACACACACACACACACATACATTTACATGAGTAGATTAACTGCATCTAAAAATTAATTACTTATCTGTATGCACGCGTGTTATTAAGATTTATAAAGACTATGCATGGATTTAGTTACAGGTTCTCCTTAGTTTTCTAAAAATTTGAATCAAAGTATGGTCCTGATGCTTTTCATCTCTCTACTCTTTACCTACACACCATCAGCATGTGATGTTCATTTGTATACAGTATAGACAGGTGTCAGGAGAGGATTTATACAGACACATCCATTTATGTATCTGTATATGACCATCATGCATTATTTATAAAATGAGTTTATTGCATATACAAACTATAATTATTCTAAACATGCAATTATATATCCATATTTGTATGTCTATATAGATTTTTTTTGTCCTTAATGGAAAACTTGAACTGCAAGCAGCCATGTCAGAACTCAGATGGTTAACATTCACTTCTTGCTGTTTTATTGCATATTACTGTGCGCTCCTGAGCAGCAGGAGCAGATTCAGGCAATTACAATCAAGTCAGGGCACACGCCGTGGCTGAGCAACACGATCATGATGAGGATACTGATGAGGCACTTATCGAAAACCCCACATCATCCACACTCATCAGCCACAACATGTCACCCCAAATGAGGCATCAGCTGCCTTCAAATGGCTCATTGCACACTGTTTACAGCTTTCTTTGGACCCACTTTTGATTTTGCGGTCAGGACTTAGTTCAAACAGCAGCTGACTGGCACTGGCAAGCCTCGGGATTCAGCAGAGCTGACTTCCCAGGAGTCGGGAGTGTTTTGACACGGGGCCTGACCAACGGAGAGGAAAGGTCCCAGTTCAGCCCCCCACAAAACATCAGTCCCTCTGAGAGTGGGAGGATGAGTTATTTCAGAAGAGTTTGAAATCAGAAGGGGAGGGGCAGTGCAATAGAGGGGAAAAGCACGCAAACAAACAGCCCCGCAGCACTTTCTGGTATTTTTTATTTCCTGCCTCCACCTTAACAAGCAGCCAGCAAAGAGAAATCTGGCAGAAACACTTTGGACCAGATCCCTGTCATTTCTGGGACTTCTTGAATCACTTTGATGGTGTGAAAGGGTCTTTAAAGTGGGGGCACAAGTCATGGGTTCGCTATTCAAAACTGTGAGGGACTTTCTCTAAGCTGGTCAGAAAACTTTTCCTGAGCTGCAAACTCCCCATTATTTACTTGGATTCAGGGAGACCTTTCTTATTTAGTTATTTCTCCATAAAGCAAGCAAGCGAGAAAGAATGAGCAAGGAAGGATGAGAACACATGAATGGTTCCTTGGGATCAGCCTCCTGCTTGAGTGAAGGTCAGGGATGAGCCAAAAAGGAAATACTCCAAAACAGAGAGACAGAGAGAGACTCCCTCCAGCCAGCTGATGGTCGCTCAAAAGAGGGATTTAGAGACTTACTGGAATAGTAAACACCATGTCCATACCCTTGCCTAAATCAAGTGGAGTGAGAGCTCTGATTGGTTATTGCCACAGAGCATCGCCCCAGGCTGAACTGGAGCGGAGGTGCTTTCTCCTGCCACCACTGCATGGAAACAGATATCTCCGCAGCACAGATTAGAACTAATTTGTTTTGACAAATAGAGATTTTTCTGCTGAGAAAGTGCTGTGTCATGGAGTCCCTGACACTCTGCCAAAGAGAGGTGAAACGACCTCAGGGTGAATAGAAATCCAGTCCTTGAACTTAAGATGTTAGCTGATGAAAACATGTACTAATCAATTATTGTCAGTTCATATCAGTTTATGTGAGAAACAGGGAAAAAAAGCAGCAATTTTACTTTATCCCTCTTTCTTTTATATCTCACAGGAGCTCATGATTTTTTTATTATTATTATTAAAGGTAAAGATCAAAATCCCCATACATTTGGCTTCTATACCAATTAAAAATCTTATTTTACAAATAGACAAGCTTATGAACTGAAAGCTGATTCACCTGATCTTCCAGGGCCATCTTAGGACTGTAAAGCAAATAAACTCTCTCCTGAGTTTTCAACTGAGGTGTAGGATTTTATATATACATATATGTATTTATCTTTACAATGCAGTCTGCCTCAATAGTTCTCAAATTCTACAAGGCAGCATATTCCCTCTGCATATCAAATTGTGGCAGCATATTGCATTGTGAAAACATTTAAAGCAAAAATAGAGGATCCATAAACGCTTTCCTACATTTATTCATATATTTGAGGGCTTTTATTGTTTGCTGCTTTAATTTCTACCCTCTGTTGCCCAATGCTTTTTCTCTTAGGGACAGACTCTTTCTGCGTGCGGCTTACAGAGATTTTATTTACTGCTAAATAGAGGGAAAATATTTTCTAAAGAGCCAAAATAGATGGTCCTAGGAGGGACAGAAAATAATCTGTACCTTCCGTTTGTCAGTTTTATTCATTGAGACCTTTTTTTTTTTTCCCCCCCTCCAGGTTTGGCAAATGTCCTACACAAGTCCTAAACCCACTTTTACCCTCAGAATGGCTTTAACTTATTGTTAGGACTCCTATCATGCTATCTTCTCTGTGGTGCTCAGCAATACGAGCAGGAGGAGGAGGAGGTAAGAGTGTGCATGCGTTCGGATGTCACAGCATAAAATCCCTGAAAACTGCTTGACCGAAATAAAATTGAGCTGTTCGGCACAGCGCTACAAAGACACGAAACTCTGTGTGAATGATGCTAGATAAGAACTGAAGCACCGGTGGTAAAGCATCCTAATTACAAACCTGCGGTGCAGGCGGAATAATGGACAGAGTGGCAGCTCTTGTAGCTGTGTAAAAAGGAGTGGAAGTTTGCATTTTTGTGGCTGTATCTTGAATTGAAAGGGGGAGGGGTGAAAGAGAGAGAGTAAGAGACTGTGTGTGTGTGTGTGTGTGTGTGCGTGCGTGTGTGTGTGTGTGTGTGTGTGTGCGTGTGTGTGTGTGTGTAAAGAACTGTTTTTGGGTCATCATCTTACGCTCTTTGTGATGCACATTCTAATTTAGGCAAAAGGGATGCATCTTTCAAATGCAGATCATGTTTGCATTAGAAGAGCAATGAGAACACTTGTCACTTTCAGAACATTTATGTGCTAGAAGTACTGTTAGCAGAAGAGCAGTTTAGATAAATTCAAGACTTTTTTTTGCTGATCACAAACATTAAGCTTCACACCTGAAACCCTCAACCCCCTGCTGTGCTCTAATCCTAGCACCATTCACCCTTAGAGACTCAAAGTGCTGTGCCACTGCTCTCAAACATTTGATTGCCCTTACTTTGAATGCCACCACCTGCAAAAATGCCTTTTTATTCCCTTTGAGCCTCTTGAGAAGGAAGTAAAAATGATAATTCATGACAAACATTAATTAATTGTTTACAAGATGATCTTTTCTTTTTCTAACTTCTGTTCAGCAGACATGTTGAGCTGCAAGACTCCACGCTTGATGCCAGAGCTTGTCAAGAGGTCTGCATTGTTGTTTATCACTCAGGCATAGGATAGACTGCAGGTCATTGTTTCTGCAGTTCAAGTAGGACTGTCTAGCTCTTGTTTGAAGAATGGAAGTGCCATGCATGAGTTACCCAGTATAAAAGAACTACCGGTTCTAAGAAGGAACAGGGATTTAGCTTCTACTGCAGAGTAAATAAACATTTTTCACCATCTCTCACTCCATGTGATTTTGGAAAGGTCAAGAGGTGCCATTACAGTATTTTAAAAGCTTCAAATTATGTTTAAATAACGTATCACTAAACTCAGAGAAATCTTATCAGAATTTAGGAACCTATTGTCGTACTTTTAGTTCTTGAATTCACCATCAGAGGAAGACGTCTTTTGAAAGGAATGTGCTGTTGTTAGGAAGGCTGAGATTACTCAAGACTTGGACATAGCTTCTCCCACAAGCTAAAGCATAAACCCTTCCCCCCAGCAAAGATTTAACTGAGTCCTGAAATTCAAGAATTAGATTGACCAAAGATGTTACAGTTGTAATAACTGACATGAATATCCTAATGACAGACTAAAAGAAAGAAATACAGTCAAAGTAATTTGAAACAACGCCACCAAAATATTGAAATCTGGGCAGCAAAATTTCTCTCACAGAATTATACTTATGCTGCTAAAGGTGAGCAAAGGGGTATGGAGAGGATCTAAGCTGCCACAACCTGGCTGAATTCACTATAAAGTGTAGTGACCAGAACCTTTACAGATCAGATCTTTAATTTACTCTTTTCTTTTCATTTTTTATAATATATATAAACATATGTTTATTTACACACATGTAAGCACACATCTTGGAAATGTTGCTCTAATTCTCTCAAAAGAAAAACAATTCCAAGACCTTTAAACCACATCAAAAGCCTGGCAAAAAAAGGTAAAGAGAGTGAAAGGTCTTACTTGTAGGAAGTGTACAGTAATATAGCTTCTTGCTGAACTCTGGTTTCCACATTCCAAATTAGGAGCCCTTAGATCACGGCTGCAAGGCTAAAAATCAATGATATTTTCTGAGTCAATACTAAGGGTTGCTCTTAACAGACGTGGAGACTAATAAGGTATGCAGAAGGAGTAAAAGCAGTGCACAAAAAATTCAGGCCTTCGTCTTGGCGACGATCCAGCACAATGATGTTTCAACCAGATTTGAAAAAAAATAAAAAAAAAATCAATAACATCTGTGGTATAATGGTTAATTAAAGAAGCTCTTCAGCAAAGCTCAAGATGAGAGGCTCGGCCTGAAATTCAGACAGCTGAAGCTTGATTATCAGGAAAGAATGCTTTTTTAGCTATGAGTGGATAGGCCAAAAGCTGCAATGTGTGGAAATGGGGGAAAAATTGCTTTTATTTTAACTTTCTTTAAGTAATCAATACATGGTTTTCACCTGCATTAGGAGTTGTTTAGAGCAAAAGCCTCTTTCTATACATCTATATAAATATAATCCATTCCCTTTGGAATCTGTACATTTAAAAAACCCCAGCAAAGATAAGCAGATTGGCTGCCCGATCCTAATTCACAAATTCTCTACTTCCCCTCCCCAGTGCCTCTGGCTGTGCCTTTTGTACAAAATTTATCTTATGGCAGGTCCCTTCAGCTACATTATCTTTTCATTTAGTTTCATTTTAAAGGCCTGAGCCTTTTAAAGATAGTCCTGAAAGAATATTATCAAAGACTGAATATTAAAGCATGAAATCTGCAGTGATCAGGTAATTCTACTGTCAACTTCTGCGTCTTTTTATCCTCCCCTTTTTTTTGTCACCTCTGTCTAAAAAGTATGTGCACAGATTTACAGCCAGAAGGGACTACCTTAATCCAGGCCGTATGTGGTACTGGACAGAGGTTTCCAGCTGGTAGTTCCTGTGGATTGTCTTAGAGAATCTCTTGTTTAGAGATTTCACATTACAGAAAATCTATCTCTTGGCAAGCTGTTCTGGAAGTTAATTAGCATTATCATAAAACCACCTTTTATTTAGCCTGAATATTTCCTAGCTACTTGTGTCTTGGTCTCCAAAATATAAGAGCCCTGAGCTATCAGAAATCATTTCTTTGTGGAGATTACAGATCATAGTCAGCCTGGTCTTCATCTTCTTCTGGTAAACTGGAAAAGATGGTGCCTTTTTACACTCTTACAGTAGACAGTAAGATGATTCTTAATGTAGACAGATTTCACAGATTTTTTCTTGTAACTCCTTTCAACTTCAGGCTCTTTTTCAAGGGCAGATAGACAAAACCCCCTCCTTCTTTCAGTAGCAATGTCACTAATGCTTAACATCAGGGCTCCACCTTTTACTTAGTTTTTCCCTACAGATCCATCCAAAAACTTCCCAGCTGTGAACTCCCTCACTAAGAGCTCAATTATTTTAGCTCCAATTATATCAACCCTTTTCTTCAAAATGCATATCCCTTCCTTAAAAACAAGAGCAACATTCCTCCTTCCAGAGAGTGAAAATAACTTGTATTCGACCATGTTATAACAAAACCTGTTAGTGCACAGCTCTGAAAATATAACAACTCTTTCATTCTGCAATGCTAAGCAAAACATCTCCCACAAATTACTACTATTAGGAACATAATTTTCTATTTTTCAGGAAATTCCAAAATGTGATTTAAACAGATGGCAAAAATTTTTTAACTTATCCAACAGATGAAATTTCAGGCAGAAAAATTTTGTTGGGTAAAAATTATTTATTTAAATAATTTAAACATTTAATCCAAATTTTTTATGTTAAACTGATGTGGTGTCTATTGATGTACTGCTGCTTAAAATGGACATAAAATTCATTATCAAGACCTGTTCCAAAATGTTTTTAAAAGTTATTTCAACACTAGCACAGTGTTTCCTTTCTTTTTGCTGGGCACAATCTCTTGAAAGCATTACTTTCTCCAGTCTTTACAAATCTAAGGGAAGCAACATTGCTCATTAAAAAAGATTGTAATAAATGAGTTTAATTCATAATAATGAAAATCTAAGAAGGCAGGTATTTCTTTTTTGATTTTAAGGCACAGTGTAAGAGGAGAAATAAAGTCAGTAGTTCTGATAACTCAGAATTTTCAGGGCAGGGCTTCCTAAAACAACCAGGATCAATTTACTTACACATCCATTTAAATCAATGTTAGCTTTAGGGCTGTTTTCAAAGGGAGCAAAGACTGAAGTCAAGAGAGAGTGCAAAGTAAAATCCTACCCCCTCAAACTTTCTGTCAGAATTCTTCAGATTCCTCTGGAGTTCAAGTGGAATTTTCCTCAGCAAACAGCATACCCAGTGCAAAGATCTTTTATGTCATCAGCACTGAAGAAATGAAAACATCAGCAAGTACATATTTGGAAATATAACTGCATTCACAGTCAAGACCAAAGGAGACAAACATCATTAAAAAATGACTGCACCTGATTTACTCCATGTGAGATGATGTCCATCGGTGCATTTTGTTGTATGTGCCAAAATTATTTTAGCATACAAATTCTTAATGAATTAAGTTTTATTTGATATCTATATATGACACCCAAAAACCAAATAATAATATTTTTGGGGGGGGGCAAGAAATTCCCCATCCCCTCAAGACATATTGAAAAGCATCACATTAACTGTTCTCTGCCATGATTACAAGCTCCTGCAGGCATTGGACCAATTCCAATTGCCCCGTCTCACACAAGGTGAGAAGAGCACTGGCAAAGCCTCCTTGTTCTCCCACAGCCTCTAAAAGAGCCAAACACTCCATTAATAAAATAGTTCTGCCTTGTAGACCTCCTCACATGAATTGACAGCTCTCCAATCTACAGCAGCCCCTAGTGAGATCCCTTGCAAGGGTCGTCTGAGCAGGCAGTCTGCCAAGAGATGACACACTGAAATGGTGTCATTTTTAAACCCAGCTTTAATAATGATCTGGCATTCAGTTAGGTCCATCAGCCCTACTTCCCACAGTTCCATTTAGGTAATCAAGTAGCTCATTATTATTTGGCATGTGTCGTGCATACTCATTGTTCCAGGCAGAATTCCTCCCAAAAAGGAGCAGGGCCCTCAGCCAGATGAATGGTGGCTGTTAGGGCTGCAAGAGCAGGCAGTGGGCCCAGCACTGGGCTAAGGATTTGAGGAGGTCACATTGGCATGGGTCTTGCCAAAAGTGCTCTCAGGATCACGTAGAAGGCCCAGGAGCCAGATATCCAGCTGAGAAACTGAGTTGGTATGAAGATGGTATGTCATCCACACTGCCTGAAGTGTTTCAATAGACAACCTTGAACTTCCCTGACCTTTGTGGACTCCCCAACAGGACCTCAACACCAAATTGCCTTTCTCCTCCTTTCAGAAGGTGTCAGTGGACTGTGGCATGTAAATGGTCTACTGAGTACACAGAAAGTGTCATCTCTCTGGCACCTTGTAGGAGCCTCTGTGAATCTGAGACCCATAAATGTCATCCTTATGATTTGACATCTATGTCTGGCCCAAAAGTTAATCAAAAGTAACCTTTGTAAATCTTGGCCCATATAATCAGAATATGTTACCATTTTCCCTAAAAGCTGTTCCCTCAGGAAGGTTTCCAAAATCCACCTGGAATGCAGACACCAGGGGTCGGATGTTCAAAACCTTGGACGCAAAACTTGTGTCTAAATTTCTGTGTCTGTCCTGGTGGTCAAAGCACAGGACTGATATGATTTGGCACCAGGTTACAGCATGATCAGTTACGCTAGATCACAGCACCAGGTTAAACACATGCAGACTTAGCTTGGCATTGCTTCCAAATTGAGCTTGAGTAAACAGACTGCAACCAATGCTTCAAATCTGCTCATTTGCAATGCCCAGGAGTACAGAAGAAAGCTGAACTGCATTTAAACCATAATTTCTGTAGTTCCTTCAGACCACTGAGACCAAACAGGAGCTTGCAGAACATTCTTGCATCCCTAGGAACCTTAAAAAGACCAATGATATTTTTTAACATATGTCTGGGTAAGATACTGAGATAAGGAAAGTCACTGAAGTGCCAGCTTTAATGAATCTAGAAACAAGATTTCTAGTAACTTGTTTAATTTTGGAGCTTTTTCATCCAAAAAAAATGGTTAGTGTCTTTCCTCGAAGGTCATTTTATAATGTGAAGTGGCAATCTTTGAAACTTGGGACACATACATACTAGAAAACAAGCAGACCACCAGGGTAACTCACATTCCTTAGCCCACAAAAAGATACCAAAGGTATCTTTGAGTTGTTGCAGAACTGGGGCAGTGATGTAAAAATTTGAAGCCCCATATTTAATGCCTAACTTCTCTGAGACCAAAGAGTAACTACCAATGTGCATTGCAGTGGCTGGCCCAGCCTTCAGGCAGAGATTGCTCTCCTCTGCTTGCTTTGGTCTGAGCAGACACGCTTGTGTCTTCTCTTCCTTCTTTAAGCTGAAGATGCAATGATAGATCTTTGTATCAAAAGAGGAAACAACTGGCGTGGGATGATCGTGAAATTCCAATGTGTTATTGGCTTGAAGTTTTTCTCTTGTACACTGAGGGCAGGCATGCCAAAGGAACACTTCTGATTGGAATTAACCAGACAAATCTCAGTCATACCCTGCAGTTCAGCCTCTGAAGTCTAACCAACAAAACATGATTCAGTGTGAGATACTCCCACACTGCTTCAAACATGCACACATTGATATGAACACACTTCTGCAAAGTCTGAAGCAACAGAGCAGCTGGCAAAATCTAGAATTAACAGACAAACTGCATTCGAAAAGAGCTCTTGCTCAACAGCCTCTCTTTAAAAGTACCAAGAGCCACATGCCACACTGATAAAAGATACCTATTTCTTCCTGTTCTTTTCTTACCTCTGTTTTGAATTCTGCAAATTTTCATGCTTGGGTGTTTTGGAAAACATTGAATAGACTGCAGTGCAAAAGTTGACAGGTAAAAGGTGTTAGAGGTGATAGAGTTTAAATAAAGTCTACCTGAGCAGCCAAGTAATGGCCCTCTTTATACAAATTAATCCAAAAGGCATAAGTTTCAGTTTAGAGAATGTCTGATTCATCTATGCAACAATTCATATATCCAGATTGATGATGTCACCCACCCCCCACCACCACTGAAGCAACACAGCAAGAGGCAGACCTCTGGTGTCTTTGCAGAAATTCACTCCTTTGACTTCTGGGAGTTACTCTGGGTTTACAATTAAATAAATGGGAGCAGAATCTAGCCCACAAAACCATAAACTCAGCTGCTATCAGGCAGAGTCTTAGAATTCACTATTAATATCAGCACTGAGAGCTATTCTGATTACAATTGCAAAAGAATATTTTATATCCACTTTTACCGTCTTATTCAAATACAGGAAATGAGTCAATCTCCAACGAACAGAAAAACCAGTCAGAAGAATTGAAGAGTCATATTATTCAGCATCCAGCTTTGAAGTGAAGGGAAGGAAAACTGATTCCTGCAAATAGCCTGCAAGTGGAACTGTTAACATATTGCTAAAGGTCATACTCACAGACTCCCTCACTACAGCGGTTTCAGTTGTTCTCTTCATAGTGCACACAGTCATGCAGATACCCTACTTCACTAAATGCCAAATGACGGCAAAAACTACTGAACAACAAATGTCTATCAAAATCTTCCTCAAGGGATTCACTGTGAAGTAATTTGGATGCAGAAAAGTGAGGCTGATACCTGCAATTTGTGTCCTTAAGTATTTCTGTCCAATGCTGTGGTCTCCTAAATTTGGGATTTTTGAGCACTAGTATGTTTTGTATAGTTCCCACTTAAAGATGCATTTTCTGTAATAAACAGCTAGACCAAATACACTTGTTCCTCACTATAAAGAAAGTGTTAAAAATAGAAGCCAAATCACTTGTCCTTCCTTGTTGTCAGGGCTTGAGCTGGATTTTCTCTTGAAGCTCAGACTCTCTTTTCCTTTACTGGAATATTACAGACAAGGCTCAAAAAAAGAGGCTCCAGCTAGTTCTACTTTTGTCCCTTATATTTCATTGAAAGCATGTGCCTTCTAATGCTTTTAAGAAGTCTAGTTCTTCATATCTACATTATGTGCTAGCTTTCATGAATGGGGGTGTGAAGCCATGGAAGTAAAAACAGATTACAAGACTGCCCAGGACTTTGGATATGAATGTGGGTGCTTGGTCTGCTACACGCTTGTAGTGTCATCTACGGCAGAGTTTAAATTACCTGAGATAATTTTATAGAACAGCCACAGCAATAAAAGGAAGGGATGCAGGCCAGGAAATGACAAAGAAAGTCTGACAAATCATCAGGAAATAACCTTAGTAAGGTTCTAGCTGAGGAGCCAGGAACTGTGAAGAGGAGCTCTTCCTCTGGGTTTGCATTCAGAAATTGCCACAGCAAGGGAAAAAACAAGTTGCTTTACCTGATCATTTGCCATTTTATTTTCTTACAGTGACTGCCCTGGAGATATCCCAGGGAGCCAAGTATTTTGCCTGTCCTCTGAAAGAGCAGTGTTCTTGCTCATTGGACTTAGAAAGCCATGCTGCCATCTCCTTTCCAGCCAGGCACAGGAAAGCTGCTCTGTGAGTGAGAGCAGAGCCCGAGGTCTGGAGCAAGGCCAGGCATGAAGTTGTGAGCTTCCCATTGGAAAGAGGGGTGGGTGGTCTTTGTAAGAGAATTTAAGTTATAGATATTCCATAATGGACAGGAATATTATTTCTAACATATAATTTCATATATTTTAAAGCACTGTCATAGGATACTTTGAGACATCTCAGAAACCTTTTGAAAAAGAAAATATGTTAATTACAAACTTGGATGATTCCTCCTAAACATCAGTGTTGCAGTTATAGTGGTGTGTGTCTGGGTCCCTTCTGTAGCTCTCACAAATATTTTACATTTAACAGGAGGAAGACTTAAAAATAACTGACAAAACAAATGATTAGAAATCATCAACAATGTGTATTGAATAACCCCCTTAGGTAAATTATAAAATCATTTAGTATGTTAATTGTTTTCAAATGACATCTCAAACTCCAATTATTGAAGTCTTCTTTGTCTCAACAAACCCAGGTTACCAAGGTCATGTTATGCACAGGGTTCTTCTGGTGCCTGAAGTAATTGTACGGTGGGTGAGACATACATCTCCCTCCCTCATTTTTTTTTCTTTCCATTTTCTTCTTGGATATTTTTAACCTAATGGACAATAAAAGCTTTCCTGGTCCATGGGCAGAGAGAAGCCCAAACAAGCTTAGGGCAGTTAGAGGTCTTCAGCAGAAATAGGATTATGATTCACCAAGGAGAGGGGAAAAGGGACAGAGGGCACAGCACAGACTACAGCAGCAAGCATGTACATCCTCCTTCCCCTCTGGAACCACAGGGCACACCATGGCTGTGGGGTGGAGGTGGTGGGGAACCCCTCCAAAGGAGTGATATTGCAGAAGGGCTGAGACTCCAATACCTTTGCCTGGGGGCTGGCAGGAACTTCGCAGTTCTGTCTCCAGAAGCCTTAGGTTAGCCTACAGAGACACCCAGGAAAGCTGAATTAACTAAAGAGAGAGATCTAAAGAAAATGCATTAAGCTACATTAAACCCTTCTCTGCTCTTGTCTGATTTAGTAGTAAAGAAGCATTTTCTATTTGTTTTCCATTAAAATTAGATTGTCCAATAAAAGATATTGCTTCTTCCTTAAAGCTTTCTCTGCCTTCTTCACTTCAGCCCTAAGACTCCTTCGTTTATTAATGAATTAGCTCTAGTGTACCTGTATCAAGGCAATAACACAAAGTTCATTTTATAACAATGTATCATTAGAATATATCATTACCCTAATAGGCAAGGATTTTGAATTGTGTATCTGTTTGGCTAAATAAACCCTAGCTTGTAAGATAATTTAATAGCACATTGATTAGCTGTGGCATAAAGCTGAACCCACAAACTGTCTGTGTTGCAGCTGAATTAAGACAAACGTGACCTGACACACAGGGTGTTGTGTCAGTGCTCTCTGGTTCTGGAGGAGGGGGTTGTTTTCACAGCAGCCCATGTGTGTCTGTGAGGGATCCTCAGTGCAGCATGTGTTCACCCACACAGCTGGAGGGGTTCAGATCTTTTGCAGCAAACAACTGATGTGCTGCACACGTGGTCTCAGCACAGCTCCGCTCCCTGAGTTACCTACCTTTCATCTGTTTATGTCACTGCTCTATTGTCAAAGCCTTTTTTGTTTGTTGATTATTAGTTTATGTGAGGAGATGAAGGAAATGGATCTCTGGTTTATTAACATTTTTGAGTTTTTGTTTAAGCATGTCCTCTAAAGCTATGGCCTCTCTTTGAAGGTAAATTATATCTTTTCCAATTTTAATTAACAGTTCATGAGTGGATAAGTTAAATAGCCATTTAGAACTATGGAAATGTAATTGCTCCACCATCTGGTCAGCTGCAATATTTTATGATGACTATATGAAGAAACAATATTATATTTTTACTACCACTGTAAACCACCGTGATGCTTTCAGACCACAGTTGTGTTGATCTGGATCCTGTCCCAAGGCCATCCTTGAATTAGAAGACCATTTTCCTGGATGTCATGGCTGATAGCTAGGTAAAGTATTACATATACTTCCCTTGACTTATTTTGAAGTTAATGCTTACATATGCTTTGGTTAACTTTTACCTTTGTTAAGTTAGCTGGAACACTGAATGGGCTATATGATATTTTAATTTTTTCATATGCAATTCTGATTTCTTCTGCAGTTATGCAGAGTGAAGGCAAAGGAGTTACCATTCCAAGACCAATGTGATACTCTTTGTATTTACTCTGCTACTTCAAAGGGAAGAAAGAAAAATGTCATTACCATAACAATGCAGAATTCATGTATCACAACTATAATAGAACTCTATTAACTTGCTGTCTACTGAGTCTTGGCAATTTAAATGTAGCAACACAGTTTTGCTGCAAATGTCTGGTCACAGGGCCATTTCTTAGACGCTATTGTGGAAAGGGTCTACAGCACTGGAAATGTATTTTTATTTCTGAAAGGAAGGGCAATGGTGAGAAAAACAGGAAAATTATCTGCAGAAATTGACTTTTTCTTTTAAGTTGATGACTGGAAAATATGTAGATCTTAATAATAAGAATGCAAATCTCAGGCACAACTCTGGCAGATTTAAAACTTTGATGAGGTCTTAGATAAGGACAAATAGTCAAGGCGTGCCATATGCAGAAACTGATATGGCCAAAATCCTGTGAAAGACGGTAGGAATTTTACCACTGATTAAAAGGATTCCAGACTTCATCCTATACTGAAAAGACCTTAACAGTATTTAACAATTTGAACTCCAGTTGTTATACAGAAGTGCAGTGAAACACATTAACTAGAACACTAGACACAGTAACAGAATCAACAGAGGGCTCATATCCGTGAACAAACTGCTAATGAGACACATATGTGAAGTAGACAAGTTGTCAAATAATTCATTCACATAAAGAGTCAAGATATTGCACTCTGCAATGTCATTAAATTTTACATGTTGAGAAGTAAAGAAAATATCCAACACAGAGTCTGGTGGAGTGAACTCCCTTGTGAACTTTCGTTCAAGGTTTGCTTACTAGCACAGAGAGGATTTTGCTTGTGATTTGCATGTGGAATACAGGACTCATTCTCTTGCCCATCTGAGGAAAGAATCAGCACTTTCAGAACATTTAATTTTTTGTCAGCACTAACAGAAATATCAGATTTTACTAAAGTGTTATGGAACTGCACCCTGAGCCTCCCATGAAACTTGATCCTGAGCAAACAGCTGAAAGTGATGCGGAACAAGAGGCCCATGGTTATCTAGGCTCCTAATGGCCGTGTCTGTGTTAGCATTTGGGTTTGGAGGAGCCCTGAGGTTTTGAAGCCAGTCATCCCCACTTACTGTGTATTGGTTCAGACAACAGGGCAGTTTTGATGCACGGGCTGGATTCCCTCCCTTATCACATCCATGGCTACTCAGAGTGTCCTGATGCTGCTGGGGTTTGGGTTTGTCTCCCCCCATTTCAGATTTTTTGAGGATCTTTTCCTTTTGTGAGCAGTGCAGTCCTATGCCACAGCTGGGATCAGTTCCAGGGCTGTGCACTAGAGGGCAATTACAGTCATATATTCGCGCCGCTTCATTACAATAATATTCTTGCAGTAATGCAGAATATGCTGATGCAGATATCCTCAATTACCTGCAGGATCCTGATGACTACAAATCATTCTCTGCAGGCTAGCAAATGGTACTTTTTAGCTGTATCCATTGTATAAGATAGCTTTGCATTTTGAAAATTACCTGAATATCTTATTTTTATTCACCTAGGAGATGAGTCTCCTTAAATAATCCCATTTTCCACTGATATCCATTTAGATATTATTTCTTTATCTATCTTTTTTAACTTCAATTTAAGAATGCAACACCAGTGACTATATCTCTCTATAGCCAGATATTGGAAAACAATTCAGAGTTAAAATCGCTGTTTTGTTACATGAGATTTTATTTAAGGTTTTACATGTTTTGGAGAGAAATATTCCCAATTCTGCATTGAGTAAAGAGATATCTTCTGTAAGAGCCTGATTTAAAACCGTTGCTCTCAGTGCATTTTGTTATTTAGTTCAATGAAAACAGAGGAAACTCCAAATGTTGTTTGTTATTGCCAAGACATTAATCAATTGTTAGATTCCACAAAAAGAAGGGGTGGAGGGGTTGTTTGTTTTGGTTGGTTTGTTTGTTTTATTCCTCCAGACAACGACCACATACTGCTGAGAAGGAGTTTGTATGTCACCTGCTTTGTGGTGACACTGTGACTCACTCCTTCCTAGCGTTATGAGCCATGGCAGCTGTGATGGAAGCATCTTTAATGTCTGTCAGGAGAACACCTGCCTGTGAAAGAGAAGCAAAAGGGGCTGGCACAAAACTTGATGAGACCTCAATGAAAAGTCTGTCTGAGAACAATTCTTCATGTGAATTACTAGAGACTTGGGTGAATGACAGCTGCTGGAGCTGAAGGTGGAGGCAATTGCTAATGGCAGAAAAGGGGCAATATACAGTTTTCCAGGATTTGGTCAATGTGAAGAAGTCATGTGAGCTTTTAGTGAGGCAATGAGGACTGAGGATGGATTGGAAGATCTTGGATGAACTAAGAGGGAAGAAAGCAATTTCTGCTCTGCTATAATTCGAGTAAAACACTATAATGTCCAAGGCAACCAAGACCTGTTCCAGAACCACTGGACCCATGTTTCCCTCAAAAAAAACCCCAAAAAACCCCCAGCAGATTTGCAACTGTGACCATCATATATATGCACACTTCACTAGAATTAGAATAGAAATAACTGCTGGCCAAAATCCTTATCTCACAATACTTCTCACCTGAAGATGTAGGCTAGGCTGTCCTTTACTCAAGGCCCAGCCTACTTGCTGAGCTTCTCGTACCAGAAGCTCACCAAGCCTGGAGACTCACACCCTGGTCCTGGGGACCACAGCATCACCCTTGTGACTTGAGCTGATCCTTTTTACGGTGCAGTATTTACTTTGTACTGATGAGAAAAGTCTCAGCATGTGTTCTGCTCTGGCTTTTAACTTCCCCACAGCTCAAAGCACACCTCTAAAGACCCCCCCTCAGCAGCCACTCCTCTGTTCAGAGCAGGTGTCAGAGGAACCACTCCTGCTGCTATCTTCAAGGAAGTGTGCAACTTGCTGCCTCTAGTCCCCAAAGGAGTAACTGTTTCTGTTGGTACTATTCTGTCTGAGCTGAAAAAAAATCATCCATCTTTTCCCTTTATACTTAGAGAGGGAAAAAAGAAACAAAACAATCTGTATAAAGTTTTCGGCCTGCTATTCTTACTCTTGCATGTCAACCACTTCTCAGATTCAGGGTTGAGTTGCTTGCCAGCTTTCCTTGTGCTACTTAAGACTATTGTCCTGTCTTTTCTCCAGAAAACCAATTTATTTACAGGCACATTAGTCACAGGAGGCGCAATGGAAAGAAAAGTAAGGACCTTGAAAAGGAAGACAAGATGATGGGTGACCAGGACAGGACAAGGAGAAAATGCAAGAGTGGCATAAACTGAAAAAAAAAAAGACAAACAACCAAACACTGGAAATGCAATGCAGTATTCAACCAAATATCAGTGGATGAACACAGATTTATACCATGCTCCAGATGTCTGCAAATACCCCTGCCAGCTGCAGTTTGGTGAGTTCTCCTTGCATTTTGTCCTAATAATGGAAATGGCATGAGACAGTACAAAAGAAGAAAATCCTCCCTGGGTCATTATGCTTCTGTGGGGGACAGAGAACAGAGGGGAGTTGAGTGGTGAAAAGAAAGACCTTTGCTGTTCTCCAAATAGCTCTGGGTGCAAGACTGCTCTCTTGCTAAAAGTGTACTGGTGCATAAAAATAACCTTGAATAACTTGTGGCTAAGGGGAATACATTAATTCCTAAAGATCATTAGAGTAATATTAATTATAGATGGGAAAGTCAAACATGATAAGCCCAAAAATGCAACTCAGATCAGAATATGTCTACTATATGGCAAGAATAAACACAAGAAGCAGGAAGGAAAAATTCAAGTGAAAGAATAAATATACTGTGTAAACATTACCATTTACTTCACTAACACACCTATCAACCTTCTATTTCTGACTTAAACCAAATGTTTCTTCTTGAGTTCACAAAAGTTCTGTTATCATGATTTCTAAATACCAAGGAAAGAGAAATTAAAAAGAAATGAGATGTTTGAACCCCACAAGCCTCCACAGCAATTTAAAGATTACATTCCACTAAAAAACTCACTGTGTGAAAAATGCTCAGTTAAAATCAAGCATGATGAAGAAGCATGTTTTGAAAACTGCTTATTTACAATATATTAAAGAGAAAGCAAACATTTTCATTATTTTGAACCAATGGGAAGACAAAAGTCAGGGTTTTTTTCCAAAAGTATTTTCCCAGTATTTTTTTCCAAAAGAAGTGGAAACTATCTATCAAAATGTTGTCTGTTCTCAAGAATAGAAAAGGGAAGAAAGAACAAAGAAAAGAGAATGAGATTAAAAATAATATCTGTATGATTCCCAGACCATAAATTATTATTTTACCTTACGTTTCACCTAGGACAATGATGTAGAAGCTGGGAACAAAAGCAGCTTGAATAATGATGAAAGTATCTAGAAATGTTTAGAATATAATTTTCTATCTTAGTTGGTAGAAGAATTTAAAGAACTCAGTGTGTTGAAGGAAGTTATACCAGATAACCTTCTCCCCAGACTACTGAAAGGACTGACATATGAATTTTTGAGCCCTATAGAAAGGAGTTAAAATAAAAATCTATCAAGTCAGAGAGGGATTATGTGACTGGAAAAGAGTAAGCATAACACCTGCATTTAAAACAGAAAAAAAGAAGACTTGGGCTAGAACAGACCAGTTCCAGCCTGACCTCAGCAGCATGTAAAGGTTTCCAGTGTATAAATTATTTATTTCCCCCAGCCCCCTGCTTTTTTTTGTTTTTGTTTTTGTATGGAACATCCCATTGGGCTGTGTACATGTGCAAACAATGAA
Organism: Hylia prasina; assembly: GCA_013397195.1. Taxonomy (NCBI): domain Eukaryota; kingdom Metazoa; phylum Chordata; class Aves; order Passeriformes; family Sylviidae; genus Hylia; species Hylia prasina. Next base: position 117,845 of record VYXD01010583.1, on the reverse strand, counting down.
AGTGCTTGTTTTCTTGAAGCAAGGGAATTTGCAAGGGGTCTTTTTTTATGAGAGCTTAGTAGTCTGATTTGATGTATCAGCACATATTATGTTACCACTCAATGTATCTTGGGGGCTTCTCTCAGCCACCCATCTCTTGAGCAGGCACCTGCCTCTACCTTTACAGATTAAAGATTTATATTTTTAAATTAAATAGACCACCTTAAGCATACACCAGCCTGTTCAAGTTACCTCAGAGATCATGCACAGATGGATGGAGGCTTTGCTGTCCCATTTCTAGTGAAAAGAAGTCCAACTTCCCTATGATGGATCTTCTTTCTGTGCCTTCTCTCATGGGTGTCTGAGGATATTTAATGAGTTGGAGAGTCTGAAGAGCAAGGAGGCATGACCTTCCATGAAAAGCAGAAAAAATAAAGACAAAGAAGAAGGAAAAGAAACAATCAAAAAACCACCCCCACCTCAAACCTAGTGTTTAGCATTCAGTAGGCAAGCAGGAGAAAGCCAGGTGCAGAAACAGTAGTACAGGTGTAAGAGAAGGCATCCAAGGTCAACAAGATGCCAAGGCAAGCATGGTGGCTTCCTGTACGATCCTCATGATGGCCCCAGCCTTGTTCCAGCATCCTCTGGATTAATGTATCCTCTATCCCCAGTCTCCAGGCTAGCTAGGGCTGACCTGAATTAGTCTTCAACACAGTCTCTATACTCTTAATCTCTGCATTCCCCCCCCTTTCTATTTTACTACTAAAGTTCCTGCTAAGATTTACTACTATCACCCAGATTTATTCTAATCTCTCCAACAGCCCACTCAATTTAATCTAAATGGTGTCCAGAAAACAATCTAACCTAATTTGCCTCTGTTCCTTTTTGTAGCACTGGTATCTACAGCTCCAAGATGAGTATGATGGGCTCTAATGCTCTTATGTTGAGGTATGAACTCATTACTGGTCTGGGAACTTTATTTACAAAAGGCCTGAGCTCAACTGCACTGAAGGCCTTTTTGGTGGTGATGGCAGGTTTTAGATGACTGCACAAAAGAGATGGTCAGCCTGACTATCTGAATAAAATGACTAATAAAATAAAGTTTTATTTCTGAATAAAATCTCAGAGGGCAAGAAGCAAAGGGTTTTGTACATGTACAAAAGAGAAGCATATGGGGTTAAGGATCTCTATGGAGCTACCTCTAGCTGAATGCAGAACTCTGATATGAAGTTGGTGGTCGGAATCTGGTGGGCAAGTGGGAGAGTAGAACTTAGTGAGAGAGTGGCAGAGCAGTGGAAGTTAGCAGCCTCAAATCTCTTGTATTATCATAAGGAGATGATGCCGGCGTGCGATGACCAGTGCACATAAAGCCCTGCCTGGCTTTGCTGTTGGCTTGTATTCTAACCCCAGTTTGCTGTGCTGGGCATGGCCCATGCCTGGCATGCAGCCATCTCTCTGGCTTATGTGGTGGAGGGTCAGTAATGAACACCAATGGCTGTGCCAAGCAAAGATTTGCCCCTGGTAGGAGAACCCCTGGCCTTTGCTTTTGCAATGGCTGAAGGCTCCTTTATACAAGTTCAAATGGGCAAGGGTTTGCCTAAGCATTTTTTACATAGTGATTTTAATTACGCAGTAAAATAACTAATAATTCCACATGATATCCTATCTAAAGTTGGCTGCAAGATTTTCCCAGGAGCCATCAAGGGTGTGAAAGAAGGCATGATGGAGGATAGAGGCAGTTTTGGCTACAGCAGTGGGTACTATAGATAGGACTGGCCAAATGACTCAACTCTACAGCGCCGTTATCAGACAAAACACCTAGAAATATTCAGGATTTTTTACTCACTGCTGTTTTTAAACTGTAAAAATGCCTCCTGGCTATCCCCAAATACCTCAGCATTTTAAAACAGCAGCAACTCTTCTGCATCCCTGTCCCTAAACCATACAAACTGTTCTCAACAATAGAAACCACAGACTCATTTGTCAGCAACAGCAGCAAAAGTTCTCTTCATCCCTTTCCTATAAAGAAAATACCAGAACCTGCCATGTAATTGGGAGCTTATAATAGGAGGCTATTAGCAGAATGCTAAATTTGGGGTATTTCAGAGAAGTATGTCTGTCGCTTGATTTGTGGCACACGTACAGTTGCAGTTCAAGTTTCCCTGGAACTGGAAGAGACGTCTACACAAAATGCCATGATAAATTTTAGAGTGATTACTAATATGCAGAAGGGGTTGGTTTAAAAACAACAAGCCATGACTTCTATTCAATGCTTGACATGTGTCCAGTTTTCTAAAATTGAAGTGAAAGGTGAGGCTGGTTATTCATAACACAATCCAGTCTTATTTATTTGCATCCACGCATTTGAAAATCCAAGTTTACATTTTTAAAGCTAAATAAAGTTGTCTTGTGACACACATATTGTATCTATTACATATTTCACTTCAAAACCTCATCTCTCCTAAAGCCTCTTCAGTGTGCTTGAAGTAGCACAGCAAAAGGAAAGGAATTTTCAGTTTAACTAGAGCACTGACATTCTGTTACACAATTCGATCTTGTCTATTTACCAGCTCTTAAAAAACAGAAGACACTAAACAAAACAAAACAAAAAAATAATGCTGAATGCATCCAGCCAGCAGTGCCATAGGTGTCTGAATGCATCTGTAGCTTCCCTCTCACTCATCAGTGTAATTGTTGTCATCTTATTCCATTTTTTGATTAGGCTGGTCCGCCAAGCTCCCAGCTTTTCCTGGCCAAACGTTCTTCTGCTGGTTGTCATGGTGACTGCATTGTTAGCGGGGAGAAAGGCTCTGTTGTCTGCCATTGTTCTGTTGTGCTTTAGGTAATGCACGAGGCATCACAAGTGAAGTGGATGGACCTTTTTTGCTCGGCATCATTGCCGAGTATTGAAAATCTCACATAAGAAAGGAGCAAATAGGTCCTGACCAAAGAAATAACCAACTTCTTTTTTTTTTTTTTTTTTTTTCTTCTTTTTTTTTTTTTTTTTTTTTAAAAAAAANTTTTTTTTTTTTTTTTTTAAAGAAAGCACACATTATTATAAAGAGGTAAAACAGCACTGGCGGTTAACTGAATAATCGAAGAAAATGCTATAGAAATCATATTTATTAGAAGAACAATTGCCATGATTTGGATGTTACTATACAAGAGTAACCATTTGGCAATTTGGCTTGAATATAGTTTTTAAATATTCATTTCTCCAGCTTGCAATGTCATTTAACCTCTGATTCCATTTAGCTTAAAACACTACATTCTAGGAGTTGAATACAATAATTTCTTTTTTAAAATTAATTCCTGAATAGCTACTTTTTAAGTAAGCTACCACAGTTTATTACATTTTATACTATTATCAGAGTACGTAATCACTGATTTTCTTTTTTTCCACCAGAAAATGAGGTTTTACTCCAATTTTAATTAAACTGGCTGAAAAGATATTAAAATAACAGACATTACTCACAGGTCTGACTCCAACACTCAGAAAATTTCTTTAAGAAACAGAAAAATTACACAAAAAGCCTGGAGAAAGTTCTTCAAAGAGCCTTGTTTAAATGGAGTGCCAGGCAAGATCTTGCCTTTATACTATGATTAATTAACACCTTTTCATCAGCAATTACACATTAAATGTTGAAAAAGCTAATGCAAATCCTAACTGCCTTAAAACAATCAATAGCATATGGTTTTGGAGTCTGATTTCCAGCCTCTGTTCAAATTCATCTGCTGATCCCATTAAGGGAAATCAGCAGGGTACCAACATCTCTCTCCCATCATTCCAGGAGAAAAAGCACCTTCCAGCAGAACCCGTCACTGGATGTCACCAAAGTTCCATGAATTTGCAGAAAAAACAGCACTATTTTATCAGAAACATTCCAGAATTTAAAGAAGGCAAGTGGAAATAAGTATGACAGCCAACCCAGCTTACCTGCAAAGCTGGCAAGGCCAGAACCTGCACTCAAGCAGCCATGGATGTGCTCACTGTCTCTAGTGGAGACACTGAGGTTCACATGCTGTGGTTTTAAGCTGCCCAATATCTCACACACCTGGAGCAATAAGAGGTTTACAGCTGCACAGGCAGCTTAAAAAGTGCCCAGAATGACTTAATTCGGGTTGTAATACATATTGAAATACATTTTTCCCCTTCAAGTTGGTAAAGTGAGAATGACATTTTTCCTTTTCCTCCTTATTTAGTGAGGTTTTTTTCCTGACAGGTTTTTGTGACTAGCAGACTGGAGCTATTCCATATTCCATGTGTTTCCTGTACCGGGGACTGCTGGTGGTATGCACAGCACCTGAAAGAGGTTTTTGCTTCTCAGGTGCCCAGCTCATCCATGTGTCAGATTAGGAATCTAAAAAGAAATGGTAGGAGATGATTTCCTTGCAGGGAAATCAATGCAAACATATAACCTAAGGAGTAGCTCTTTGACTAATGCCAAAATTATTGAGGCAAAGGTGAAAAAAAATATTTGCCATGAATATGAAACTTATTAATAACTAATATGTGTACCAGGAAAACGGTCTGTTCTTTATGGAAAAAAAAAAAAAAAAAAAAAAAAAAAAAAAAAAAAAAAAAAAAAAAAAGCTGTCATATCATGAAGATTCTCTACTTTCAAACCTCAAGAGCGGGGATTCCAGAATAACAAAATTACTTGGGCTTCTACACCACACTGACTTCCCATGAGCACTACCTCCCTGAATCCCCTGTCATTTCCAGTTTTCTAAGAAATTACTTTTTAAAGCTAGAGAAACTGGCAGCCTTCATACGAGCTGCCAAGGAACATCGAAGTACAGTGACTCTGACTTTGACTTTGCTGTGGACCCCAGCTGGCCCCAGTGTTGCTGGACACAGCAGAAATCCTGCTGTCCTCACTTCTCTGCTCTGGGGTGCTCTGGATATGTGCCCAGGACTGTCCATACAGACACCTCTGGGACTGGGTAGTAAATCAGGATTTATCATGCTTGCATACTTGCACACAGATTATTTACTTGCACGGCAGAAGCAGGTCTGCACACAGCCTCACATCAGCTAATGCCAGCTTCATCTATGGCAGAGGTACAATTCCTGCTAAATTCCTAATTCTCTTTTAATTCTATGAAATTACTATATAGCCTGGTTCTTTTTATCCTTATTAAATTCAGGAGAGCTTTTCCATAAGGGATAGCTTCAGAAACACTAATATAGGACAATTGCTGTTTTTTGGAGAGCTCTATTGCAAGTGTATTGCCTTCTCAGCTGGAAAGGATGATTACTGCTGTCTGAAAAAGGTACTTACAGCTTAGTACACAGTAAACATGTATTCTGTTTTTCTTTTGCTCTGTTAAACAATATAATACGTAGCAAAAATCTACAGAAAAAGCAATCAAAACAGACACACTTTAAGAAGAATCCCAAAGCTTCTTAATTTGTACTTCATTCTTTCCGTCAGCGTTTCCACCCGCATTCATCACTGAATATTCATTCCTGCTTCTGTCTTTGGGTTGAGTGTGGCAGCAGCCCAGCAGAGTCACACAGGTATTTCCGTGAAACGGGTGACAAGCCACCCTCCCCCACTACTGCTGCATCGCAGGAGGGTCCCCAGCCCCGCTCGGGTTTGGGAGAGCTGAGCTCCCCACCAACCCCCTTTCCCCTGCCTGATGCGCTGAGAGCTCCCCCTCCTGTTACAGCCAATCTTAACTGCAGTCGACAGATTAATATTATTACCTCATTTTAATTAATTCCTCTCCTCAATTCAAAAAAGCACATCTGGTGCTTTTCAGAGCCAGACAAAGCTTCTTTCCTCCCATCCTCTCCTGAACATCAATTAATAACTTGGCAACAAAAAGAAAAGAAGGGTTTGTTCTCTGTACCTAACAGTCACAAGTGACAGAGAGAAAGAAAAGGGACTTGCTACAGACAGAGGTCAAGGGAAATGACAGAACTGCCAAATGTTCTGTGTTTCTGCAACTCAGCAGAGCTTATTAGTGACACAGCTACTGTGGCTGTGCAGTTTCTAGACCAGGAATTGTCTCACATCTCTTCAACTTGAAGTGCACGAAAAATGATGTGTAACTCCTCTCACCCATTCAGGCAGGTGGTTAACCATTGGCTCCCAGGCAACTGCTCAAGCCCAAAAGGTGATTTCAGACCTTACTGAAAACATTTCAACTCTCAAATCCACAGCTCAATTTATAAATAGAAGTGATTTCCCTTCCAGAATTTCTCAAATCTCTAAAATCTCCTAATACAAGCAGAAGACACACAGCATCCTGAGCCCTTAGTCCTGCACAGCTCTGTGCCTTGCAAACAAAACACAGTGACCAGTGGCACAGTAAGGACAATAAGGATGAAAATCAATTCCCAGTTCTCCAGAGGAGGTGGAGATCTCTTTGTCTGGGGAGATGAAAATAAGAGATGTTACTACCTTAAAAAAAAAAAAAAAAAAAAAAAAAAAGAAGAAAAAAAAAAGAAAAAAAAAAGGGCAGGGGTTTGGCATAAAAAGGGCAAAAGTTTGTTACGACCATTTGTGTAACATTAAGGGACACAGGACGAAACTCTGACTCTAGGTATGTCCTCACTGGCCTATGGTCTCCCCCACAAGACCAGATCTGCAAGCAGGGAGATGTCAAGCCCAGAGCTGAGCCCAGGACATGCCCATCTGGCTGGCAGGATGGGTTGACCAGCTTGGGCCATGCATTGTGTGGGCAACAACTGGTGCTCTGCAGGTAGAAGGTCTGGTGGCCATCAAAGCCTGCTCACCTCCAAGTCACCGTCAGACACACATTCAAACATGGCTTGATATTTGTAATTGAATTTTGTGACTGTGACCTCAAGAAAGATACTGATGCCAGAAAAAGCACATGAAACTTTCCAGGGTGATAAACATCCATGATAAGTAGGGAGAAAAGTCACTGAGTCAAAACCAAATGTAAGGTAGAAACTAAAGAAATCATTTATTAGTTTTTAAAAAGGGAACAGGTGTCATATTGTTCTGTTGTTGTCTACATGCAACTCCAAATCTCAGTTTTTCAGTTCTTATTGCAGAGACAGCCTTTGAAGTTACTGTCCAAACTGGCTCCCTTCTTTTCAACTCAGCATTATTGCTAACTCATTAATCGAGGTTTGTGACTTGTTTGGGAGCTTGGCTTTCCCTTGGAATTTCGTTCTGTTGATGCCTTTATCCCAGCTTTGTAGCAGCTACTTTATTCCTTTCTTCCTCCTTTTTATCTCCTTTTTTTTTCCCCCCCTCAAAGACATTTAGTGGGGATCGCTCTCATGTGATTTCAGTCCTTGGAAACCTGATTTTTAATGCCCAAATACCTTGTGGGTATTATTTAAGGTGGTAGTACATGAAGTTATATGTTTCAAAAATCAAAATGGGCATGAAAACGAGATAAAAACTCTATTTATTCATGGTTTATATCAAACACAAACGTATTTTGTATCAGATAAAATGTCTTCTCACAGGCTGGGATTTTATTAGATATGAGGTGAATTTCATTACAACTAAAAAAATCCAGAAAAAAAAGGGGGAGAAATAGCTAGCTGTTGATAAACACAGATTTTAAAAATGCAAAATTTAATTCAACTGTACCAAAATATAAGACTCAGCATATTAGAAGTATGCCCACTTCTTAAAACATGCTTTAAAATTTCTATTTTATTTTTATTATAGAACTGACAGTCACACAAAACAGTATAAGGGAAGGAGCTGTGTTAGCTAATTTGCTGTAATCCTTTCAAATCTCTGAAAGAACAACAAGCGCTTGATAAGCAGGGTCAGGCTGGGGCAGGATTTTGATAGGAGACATCTAAGGAATGTCTAGGTGCTTCAGGAAGGGGATGTGGGTGATTTAGCAAGATGGCTAAATCAGCAAGCTTTCTCCCCCTCCACTTCAGTAAGGAGTAAAGGGAGCAGACCATGTGCTGCAGACAGAGCAGCCTTTCAGGGGAGACAGGTGTAACACAAGAAATCCCATTTGAGATATTATTTTATCAGGCAGTGGTTTTAACAGACACCAGTTCAGGTAAGTACATTTTGCCTTGTTGACTGATGGATAAACTATTTCCCACATCCAGTCCTAAAATTTGCAGGGTGTTGTCAGGTGCTGTTAAGCCATGCCATAAACCATGCTGTTCACCCATTGTCTCGAGCCACTTCTCTCTCACACACTTTGTACATGTTAAAAATGTGTTTCTGCAAAGTGCTTATAAATTACAGGAATGCCAGCTGCGCCCATTACAGCTATCACCCATAGCAGTGCTAGTGTTGGTTTTAACAGCTGATTATACGTATAATCACCAAAAAACAGATGATATGAAATACCAGTAAATATTTTTAATAACTCCCCACAAAGTTCTCATCTGAACCAGAAAAATAAATAAGGTAGAATTATTTTAGAAGTACGTACCTTGCACTTCTGAAATATTATACAGGCTGTGCTGGCAAAAACAACTGCTCTCCAAGAAAATACTTGATTGAAAAGTCAGTATCTGTGACTTACTGAAAGAAATGCAGCAGTTTCAATGAAAAGAGTAAAAACCTCTCAGACCTCATTTTATGCTTTTTTGTTTCCACTGAGCATATTTTAAGACTAATCAGCCTTATAAAAGGTACCACTCTTAATCTACTGTTTGTCTTCATCTTCACTGCAGCTGCTTAGTAGATAGAGAGCAAACAAAACCAGAATAAAGGTCATTCCATTTAAATCCTTCAGAGTGGAAGACAAGGACTAAATTATTGCTGAGAATTACATGAAGGAAAGCCCAGGATAAGATACATATTGTTTATTATTTGCTAGACCCATAGTGGTACTGCATTTACATATTTGTGAAGGGATTACATTATTTTATGAGATTAACTGGGATAGCATGGGGAGATTCTCTGATATAGCGTCCACACAAATTAAAAGTACAAACTGTATGTGGTATATATGGATAGTGAGAAATAACCCAAATTTTCCAGCTACCAATCACTTGTAATGCATGAAATATAATTACATTTTTTAACATTAAAAATGTAAAGAATTTTATTACTTATTGTGCAGAACAGGTCTGAATCACACAGGATCATTAAGGTAAAAAGCTTAATGGATCATTTTGTTTTCTTTCACAAGACACCTTAAATTTGTGCTTTCACATTTTTAAGGCAGAAGGAGCAATAGCTCACTTATAGCAAAAAATAGCAAAAGATCACTTTTATGCTAATAATAGGAAATCATTTCACAGTAGTCAAATATGACTAGAAAACCCACTAGAAGTGGGCTGAAGCTTTTTCTTCAAATTAGGAAATATTCCCTGGAAGCTATTCTATAAATAATACATAGTAGGTTTAGTGTAATCTTTAGTATGAGAACATGCTTTCTCTTTAGAGCCAACAGTAACACCACTTCAAGAAGGAAATGCTGTGTGAAGAGAGGATCTTGCAGCTCTCTCCCACTTTAAAATCAAGTACATAGGCTCCAGAATATCACCAGCCCCCAGGAGCCTGATGGCTACAAGGTGTGAGTCAGCTCCACCACTCCGACCTCTCAAGTGGCGGGAGGAATGTCCCGGTTTGGTTCCCTGTGCTGCCTCGGGCTTCCCGCACTCAGCCTCTGCCAGGCTCACTCGACACCCAGGCTGGGCAGAAATCAAATATTAGCAGTAGGTATCCACAAAGGAATAAAAGAGAAGGGGAGCATTTCAGGAGCTTGAACGGGACCTCTACCCACATACGATGCAGGTGGGGGGTGAGCTGCTCACAGTGTTGTGATCTGCCCTGGGGAACAGCCTCTGGTGAAAGGGGTAACCACTCGCACCAACACAAAGTATCCTTTTTTCAAGCGACGATTTTCACAGGAGGAAAGTCTCAAACACCAAATCCCTGCAGAACTGCAGACAGCCTCAAAAAAAATCCCCTTTCCCCCATCCCTTTCTCCCTTTCTCCTGTCTCCTCACTATACACGAGATTTTTTTTTTGCTTATCCAATTCATTCAGTCTCTCAAAACTCCTTCGCCCTTTCAGGCTGAGTAGCGAGCAAAGATCTTTAACCACAGCCATGCACTGGCTGTGTCTGTCTCTGAGAGGTGACAGCAGCCAGTGAAGGGGAACCCAGACCAGAGACAGGACCCCCCAGGAGACCAAGCCATTAGGAGTCACTGTGTTTACAGGTCACACGAGTGATTCCATCAGCTTGTTAGGAGCCAGCAAACCTTTGTGAGGGAGTTTTGCCCCAGTCCCTCAGATAGCTTAGCAGCACACTGAGTCAATTGGACCATGCTCTTTTGGTCCCATCCCTTCTAACAATTCACCTGCATACGTTTAATTTTATGTGGCTCTCCTGGTCTTCTGTATCAGTAACTGGATGAATTACAAAAGCAAATGAAAACCTGGTGGGTCAGAAATCTTTCAAGTGTCAATCACTAGCAACAGTGGAATTTCTAGGAATATCCACAAACAGATTCACAGTGAGACAAGACTAAGAGTATTTTTTTCCTTCCTTTTTTAAGGAGTACAAAATGAAAAACACTGCTTTATGTTCTACTCTTCTCTGTAGAGTATGCCTGTTTGCATTGGGAAACCTAGCCTGTGTCTGCATTCCCCATACAAAACACTCCTCATTTATCAATTTAGGACATACATAGCTTTAGTGTCATACTGCTAAGGACTTTCACTAAGGAAATAATGGCTATATACAGTCAACTATTAGGTACAATAACACTGAAGACAACAGTTGTTACTAGAGCCACTGAAGAAATGCATAAAAATTCTAAACTGTCAGAGGTGACATCTGCAAATTATGTCACTCGCATTCTTACATATCTGAAATGTCTTGAAACACACAAAAATGTCACTTACATAATTCACCACAGAAATGTTACATGGATGACAAGAATGACAGGGCTACATAAGAAAATTGCTAGAATTACTTAATATAAGGAAAACATTTTTCCTTATGTGCATATACAAAAGGGGAGAAAAAGACTTCTTAGTCACATGCTGACATGCTGAAAGAAGTCTGAATTTCCTTGGTGCAAAAAAATCCCCAAACACATATTGTTTTTTAGAATATTGGAAATCTATCTAGAGCTCAGGATTTAACACCCTCTGTATCTGGAAACACATGAACATACGTGTCTGTGTTTTCTTGTATGCACATAAGATCAGAAATTCTTTCCCCCTCATTCACTGTTCCTTCTGTGAAATGCTGCTACTGTTTTGTTTATTGTCATAATCATCTGCACTCACAACATTTGTGTGTCATTTCAAGTACTGAAATAATAAGAAGACACAGAGGTCTGTGGAGAACAACAAAAAGTCCTATGAGGCACAAATAGAGAAAAGTGCTGCTGCTTCTAGCTCTCATTTGTTGGAAAGCAATTATCAAGAAACAAGTCACCAACGGACATATGCCATCTAATGCATCAACAAGCATTTCCACCAGCATGACACCTGCCAGTGGTGCTGGCAAATGCCAAGTCCTACAAGCTAGAACTTTAATTCTTGGAAGATGGTAGACAACATCTGTATCATATAGCATTAACAGCAAACTTGGAAAATATATGTAACACCACACAAGAGCTGTCTGTCCCATTTGATGACATTTTCAAAAAAATGGATTGTATGGCAATGCATCATGAATGGCTTTATGTATTTGTAAACCACTCTTTAATGTTTTATCAAAGCTGACCTAGTAGTTGGGATAAAAAAAGAAAGGAAGAAAAGGATAGTATTCAGCTTACAATTATAATTAAGGAACTAAAAAGTTATTTATTTGCAAATGTTAGTCTCTTGAAAGGAAGTTTAATAGAGGTTGTATTAAATAATTTATCTAACAAAGAAGGCATTATATTTGTAACATGTAAATATTGACTGACTTAGCTAATGAGTGGCTGTGTATAAACAGACTCCTTTTTTTATTTCAACTGGAGTCTAGAGCAGACAGCTTTGTATATTTTACAGTCTCTTGTACCTGAGCCAACAGTTGATAGTGGAGGAGATCAAAGCCTTGATACAGAGATGCCAAGCAATTTGTGTATAAATGTGCTCCTTAAAAAATGATAAGAGTACAAAAGAAGTTTTAAGATACTTTTGGCATGGTTTAAATGGTAAATACCTAATTACTGATGAGTTGTGTTAAAGTTGTACATAATGTACCAACAGGATAGAAGTTCAAAAACTGCTTTCTATTTTTTCCCCAGATTTGTAAACAAGAACATATTTTACACTAAAACCAGACACGACTCTTTCTATTCTCAAAAGAAATATTTCTTTTGATTCCCCAATTATTTCTTCAGAGTTTATGCAATAGGAAAGGATGTAATTTTTTCTGCATAATTTAACTGAGGGATTTAAGGAGACAAAAAGGAAAAAACCTCTTCAGTGTCCATAAGATACTCACTGATAATGCCTGCTCAGTTAAAGTAATTTTTAACACATTAAAGTATGTATTGGCACATAGAGTGAGAACATCCAGTTCAAGACTTGAGCCTCTTCATGGTTTCTATTAAAGTTATTCTGCCTAATTTATGAGCAAGCTGAGCATGTTATGCTTCCATAAATTGTTGTGTAAGGAAAAGTCAGTTAAAAGGATAAAAGCAATAAGATATAGTTCACAACCAGCTGGCTGAGATTGTAGAACTATAAAGAGTACTACAATGTACTACAGTTGTACTACAGTAACTTCAGTAATTTGAAAAATGCCATCTATTCTGCTTTGATTCCTATATATTGTTTGAAGGGTTAAATTGTGGGCACAAGTATTTTCTACTTATATAACAAAGTACTTGGCTTCTTCACTTTTTATTATGCAATGAAGATAACAAGTCAGAAGTACAAATGTAACACTTAACTATGGCTCTTAGAAATGAGCATTATAACCCTATCTCTTGAGTTGTTTTCTCACACCGTATCAACAAAATTGGCTAGAACAAAAGGGAAAGGTGAATAATATCTGAACAACAGACACTTATTTACTACTGTGTAGTACTAGGAGACACGCAGACTGGAGAGGAACTGAGAGAGAAAGGCAGCTCTCCATGCAGATGTGTTTTAAAAAGAAAAACAACAAAACACTCTGTGTATGAGTGCTGTGTGTGTGCATGTGTGCACACATGTGTGTTTGTGTATGTCTGCAGAGCAACAGGAAGGGAGTGTTGTGGTGACTCCAGCTTTAAACCAGCCAGCTCCAGCAACAAAAACACTGTGAGTGTGCAGTCCAGGAACCAGAGTACATCCCAGCCACTGTGATCTGAGTAGCAACCTCTGCAGGAGTCTGTGTTGGGTCTCCTGCTGCCATTGCACCTCTGTCTCCAACACAGACCAATCTTCTGCAGCAGCAGTTTCCCAAGCACAGGCAGAAATCTACAACACTGCACCTGCCACTTCTCACTTGTCTCACACCTCTGCTTTCTCTGTGCTTTGGGGGAAAATCTGAACATCGACTTCTCTCTCTAGCCATGGCTTATTTTACCTAGGTGTAAAGACACAGGCCTAGAAATGTAATTTTATTATTTTTTACTACATTTTCCCTAATTAAAAAAGTTGCAGAAGTTGAAAATAAATACTGAGTGGGAATAAGTCCGTTTACTGCTATATCCATAAATAGCTGTGCTCATATTTAATGTACTGCAATCCAATCCCATGCCAGCAACAGATGAAAAATTAAATAAACATCACCAATCATAAAACTAACAGTAAGCCAGAGCTGGGGTTTTGCTGCCAGTTAAATCTAGGTTTGACCTGTAAGGGTGGCCCTGATAAGGCAGTCTGAGATTTTCAGATGGAAATATAAAAGTCTGGCATGAGTCGAGCAGCAATGTTGCTGCTACAGGACGATTTTCCTTTTCTCACTGAGGGAGGAGAAAGCCCTAATGCAACCTTGGGAATGGGATAGTGGTCCCACACAACAGTGGGGTACCACAATTGGGATGTGGGATCCTTCCCACTGCCAGGGGTAATTTTCCCCACTGAGAGGACAGGTTTCACAAAGCAGCCTGAGCTCAAAGCAGCATCCAACCTCTGTCTCCAACACAGCAAAAGCAAACCTGACACTGAATGCAGATCTAAGGCAGTGGATTTGTTCTTTCTTGCCACTGTTGCAAGGATTTACCTCTCCCCTAGCATCAGCTCCCTTCCCCATTCCCCTGCCTCAGCACAGCTCTGGGAACATGAATAGAGTGAACATGAACTGCTGCAGGAGCAATGCACATGATTCAGGAGGGCAAACCCCACACACAAATACACCGAGTCTCTCCTGCTGCTTCAAGATGAGCATGTTTTCTTTTATGTGGTCTATCTCTTAGTTTCCTTAATTTCTTATGGATAGTTGTAATGCCCTTTGCTTCTCTTGCAAAGAAAAGGGGACCAAATAGGTTAAAAGTAATGACAGTTATATAAAAATTAAAATAAAATAAATCTATTAACATCTCAGATTCAGGGTGTATTCAGTGCTGGCCTCGACAGTGTCTGCACATTCAGATGCATTTAGAAAATCCCCCAATAAAATAAAAGTGAGTAATAGACATAGGCCCCTTGGATGTTTGTGGGCCTGCCCTAGGTGGGACCGCCGATCGCTTGGCCAATCAGAGGCTGCGTTAGCTCCACCCTCTGTGTGATTGATGGACAGCCCTGCCAATCAAATGCCGGGTTAGCCCCACCCTGTGTGTGATTGATGGACAGGCCAGCATCCGGGGGCGGGGCTCTGTCTCAGCAGAGAGCGAGGCCTGGCCGGGCCCCAGCCACCCACATGGGCACTGGCTCAGGACACTGAAGGCATGCATTCTCTGTCAGGGCTTGAGTGCCGAATATTGTAGTGTTCCTAGAAACCACTCAGACCACAGTCTTCCTGTTATTATTTTCCCATTGTCAATATCTGATCACTTTATTTTATGCTTTCCCATAAAGTATTGCTGCATAGAAGAAGTAATGATTTTCATTCACCATTGCCATGTCCTCTGAGGCGCCTGATATCAGGCACCTTTCCCATTCACAGAATGATTTGCAGGATCTTTCCTGGTTATTATGGTTGATGGCTGACATTTGTTATGTGTAAAGTTCTTCCCTTTTCAGATTTTAAACCCGCTCGTGAAGTGCTGTTACCTCCGTAACTCAGTGAATGTCTTGGAAATACATCAAAATACCAGGCACTATGAAAGTTTCCCAGTTTATTTAGAAGTTGCCAATCTAGAGAAATAAAAGGCTTTCGTGCAATGTATCACACAAAGCTGGATTTATCACCAGCTGTGATTGAGAAATCCAGTAATTTATCATTTAAACGCAGAATACATTCTGCATTTAAACATAGAATGGCAAAACCGTAACAAATTTTAAAAACATAAACAAAGTATACTTTCAAAAAAATTATATCTATATGTCTCACTGCATATAGCTCCAAAATTATAATCATGTCAAGCTACACATCGTCACTATCAAAGAGAGTCTCCTATTCCTTTCAGCGTAAGCATAAGACTTAAAAGTAGCCTCTTTTTTTGGTGGGTTTTTTGGGGGTTTTTGCATAGCAAACTGATGGTTTTTCAGATTACCGTTTGTCACGTTCCACTGTGGAGAACAGCAATGAGTTCTTTTAATAATGGATGGTCCAGAACGAAATTAAGCCAAACAAGGCAAACATTGTATCTGAGAATCGTTTATTGCTAACGAAAACGAGAAGAAAAAGGAGTTGCCCAGACGAAAGAGGGCCAGAAGAGACAGAAAAGAAGGAAGGAAAATGGAAAAGGACTGGGGGCGAGGGGAGACAGAGAGAAGAGAGGGAAAAGGAGGGCGTTACCCGCAGCGGGCCGCGAGAGTGAGCGCTCGGACGGCGGCTCCAGGACCCTGGACAGAGTTGTGCCGAGGGTCCCGGCGGGATCGGGGCGGCAGCGTCGAGTGCGGGCAGCCCGGGCAAGGACGCGGGGGCGAAGTGGCAGGGCGGCGGTCAGGGACGCAGGGAGACAAGGCAGGCGCAAGGGCAGGCAGGAACCAGCGAGAGCAGGAGAGCCAGAAGGCAGACTGGGGCCAGGGCAAAGGAGCAACAGCAAGCCCCAGTGAGCAGCAGCAGCACTGAATCGTGACGAAGTTATACCCCCGGGCCCCTCCCAAAGCATGCCCGAGGACTGGAGACCATTGGTCCGGTCCCACCTTTCTTTGCCGCCCGTGGATGGAAACCTTTTCACGACCTGATTGGAGAAGCCCCTCCACAGTGTCTCCTACTGACTGCCTCATGTGAGGTGTTGCCAGGTGAAGTGTCCCCAGGGAGGAGGCTTCCCCACTCCTGGCTCAGAGGCACGTGTACACACCCTCCCCCTCGTGTCTCTGACACCCCTGACAAACAGGGCTGAGGCAAACTAAAATGTCTGAATCAAAACTAAATTGGGTCCTCACACTGTTTCACATACAGATATTTTTACATCCTAACTCAAAACCCAACCAACCAATCAACCAGAAAAACTCCAAACACAACCTAAAAACTCAAGCTGTAGCATTCCATTTAGTAATAAGAACAAGGATTTCTAATGTGGTGATATGTAGTGCCTATATGTGAGACAGATTCCATTGGAGTGAACATGCTTCTCTCTTTCATTATAACCTTCTGGTATTTCTTGCCAAAGTGCCCTACTAAATCTTCATGTGTCCATCACAGTAATTTTGCTTCACATATCTATGTTATTCCCACAAAAATGTTGAAGGGTCATATTAGGCCACTTAGATCCCACACTATTCTGTAGTACCAGATTCACAGCTCTTAATTATTTCATTAATGTAATATTTTCACATTGTTGCAAGAAATCTCCCTAAAAGCCACAGCAATAGTAAGAACAAAACTGTTCTGTGGCAGACAAATAGATCAGATGTTGAGGTCAGAGACTGTAAGCCCACTGTTGTAAACACTTCCCAGTTAATGAGACAGGAACTGCCCAGATGACACAAAGGGTGAGTGGAAATTAAAGCCATGAAGTCAGCTTCTCTACCCTGTCATAACCAGCCAGTTGGCTATAAATCAACAGCTAACTGCATCCTCCAAAGAGTTACTTTAAAAAGAGCTTGAAGATTTTTTTTCCTATCATTACTGCCACCATCTGCAAATTAAGTATGCAAAGTGTACACATGCTTCCAGCATATTCAACCATCCTTATGATTATATTTCACCCAAAGGAAAGTACAATGTCTCTTTCATCATTCAACCTGAAACTGCAGATATTAAGACTCAGAAGGGAAAAAAATAGATGTCTTAGACTAGAACATCTTCTGCATCTACAAAGTGTTATTATTCCAGCTCCAAACAGAATATGAAAATAAGATCAAAGAAGCACACTTTAAAATTTAAGAACACTCAGTTAACCCCGAACATTTGAAAAAGGTGAATTTCCACACTGTTCTATAATTCTAAAGGTTGTCAGTAGTCCTAGCAACTGGGTTACTTACATCACTGGCTGGGAAGTAAATGTCTCTTTTCTAATTTTTTTGCAAAATTAAAAGGAAGAAGATCATTAGAAAATTCAAACTAAACACTGATACTGGTATCAATTTTAAAATTTCTAACCACAATGAAACAGGCTGTGTTTTACCGTGTAAGGCATAGAAGCAACATACAATGATTTGACATTTTAAAATAAATATTTTCAAAGAAAAATGCTAAAAATAGCTCTTTCTGGATTTAAAGGTCCAATTCAACCGTAGATAACCACTAAAACATAAATTCCAATTGCAATCCAGTTACAATGCACACCAAGCACAAAGGCCCTCTAATGATCTTTGATTAGTTCTTTATTAAATTCATCAAGGGAGCAAAGAAAATTTAATAGTCTTCACCATTTGTCATCTTTCTGATTACAGTTTTGATTAGAACTTTCAGCTCTTTTTTTCTTCTTTCCTAGTCATGGCTATTACTGTGATAGTGCTTCTTTCCTCTAGTTTAAGAAGTACAAGACAGGACAAATGAAACACATTTNTTAGTTAAGAATATAAGATCTAAAAAATTCAAAATAGCCTTTTAATGGAATGTCTCTACACTCATACCATAAGAATTTTCATAGTCTCAGGTAACTAATACCTTGCTTAGCTAATCAAATACCTTAAAAATACCCTACATGCAGATTTCTGCAGAAGAAGAAAAAAAAATCCACATTTGAAGAGTAATATTTTGTTTTTAGAAATGTGTTCTTAAGTTTTTAAGTGTGTTCTACTGCTTTGGTATTCAGTGTTATAATTCACTTATTTAATATAAATAAATAGAGTTTTTTTACTCTGCATTGATTGATTGATACCTCTATCATAAAAAAATTGGAAAGAAACAAATTGAAATGTTCTAAATGGATGAAACAATTTTCACAGAACTAAGCACTATGTCAGTCAAGAATGTGTGCATTTCAATCTCTGTTACAAGCATTTAAACTTTTATATTCCCAATACAAATCCTGCTCTGTCACCTGATTCACCGTGAAGAGTGAAGGGAGTTGCAGCTTTCTTATTTACAAGGATTACTGCAAAAAAACCCTTCCACAGCAAGTACTGTTTTCATCAACATGCAAAGGACACATTAAACAGTCACTGGGTAAAATCCAGAAACACTCCTGAACCAAGGGATAAAATCAGGAAGCCCATCTTTAGCCAGAGGACATCCCAAGCCCTGGGCTGAAGAGCCATTATTTCTCTCCATTCTTGCATCCCCAGACCAGGGAACCTTTAGATCTTCCTACAGATCTGAATGTCTCAGAAGAAACAGAAGTTTCGAGCTGCACCCTGCCCCTTGTGTAGCTTATAACTCTGCATTTTCAGGGGTTTTTAACATGTCATTATAGGAACTGCTCTACAAATCTAAAATGCTTGTGATCTATATAATTTGCCTTATTGCAATTCCGCCGAATATTAAGCGCTGTATTTTCCAAATCTTTGCATTTCCAAGTGCATAAGTGAGAACTCCCACTAGCTAATCGGAGCTCTTTTTCTTCCTCACTGGCTGTTTACGATCTCTTACATGATCAAAACAATTAGGTGATACTACAAATGCAAGATGTTATTTTGGAGCTTTCCCTTGTGTATTGTCATGTATTTGTCATGTGATCCCAAAGGCAGCAATTTGTATCACATTTGGTTTAACAGTCGTAGCAAAGGGAAAAATGAGGAGAAAGGACAGAAATAATGGAGGCATTTAACATTGGTGTTTACAGTAAAATTGGTACATCTTCAGCACGGACGATGCATGATGTGACTTTGTCATTAGGATATTAAAGGCTTCATTGTAAAAGTAAATCTTTTCAGTCATGAAAAAGAATCATCTTCAGCACACAGAGCTTGCAGAAATCCAGAAAGGTAAAATCTACAGAGGGAGAGCATCTCAGCATCGCTGAGAAGTCAAAGTTTTACACCTTCTAACTTCTCTTTATTAGAAAATTATTTATTCAGTATAAAATAGGGTTTCAAAATGATGATGGGATTAATCAATATGTTAGAAGAGGAAGTATTGAAATAACTTCACGGTTGGCATAGCCAGTTGTCGGATCAGCTCTCCCTTTCATAGGCACTTGTTATAACAGGCAGGGGGCTAACCCTCTCAGACATGGAGCTAATCAGTCCTTGAAAGTCACTTCATCCAGTGGAGTGGAATAATGTACTCTAGCATCGTTTGTCCACCTCTACCATTTGGAGCAATGTTATTTAGACTGTCCATTTTTGCCTCATCTGCTTTCATTTCAAAGGATTATATTTTTTTTTTCCCAATGCCATCTTTTATCAGAACATCAGGTTAAATGTATTGTCTCCTACTATCCCCTTTGTAGTGGGCGTTGTAAAGACCAGTCTGTGAATATACAGCAAGATAAAGAAAAAGCAGCTGCATGGTTGGAATGGCTATTCTTTAAGCTTGATTAAGTTCTCACAGAAAAGAAAAAAAATATGGACAAGAAGTAAGACCACAATTAATGACCAAGAACAATATTTCCAGCAAAAAGTTAACTTAATCAACTTGCTGAACTGCAGGGTCCATTTACAATTACCACACAGATGCAGGTAGCTTTCATCCTGCAGGCAGTGCACGTGCCTGCCCACCCTGTGCAAACAGATATTCTTTGTCTCATTTTGCAATATTTGTTTCTGCCCTCCTCACCACAACTGGCTGCCTGCCCTGCCTGCAAGAATTTGTTATTTTCCTGAGTCTGGGCTGGGCCTAATTGAACATGAATAGATTCCTTGGCCCCAAACAGGATCACTGAACTTGAAGAAGACAAAAGCTGATGGACAAGGACAACAGAATCAACTTTTCTTCACTACCAGCTATTCCTCACTGTCACTCAGTGATATCAGTAAATTAAATGTTCACAAGGAAAGTTTTTTTATAAAAGAGATATGTCTTTCTCCTAGTACTTGGATATTCCTCCTTGGGAAATTTCCAGGAAATTAATAGGACTAGATGAAACAATGTTGACAATTTGATTATATTATACACAGAATTCACCTGCTCACAGAAATCCTCTTAGTGTGTTAATTCCACTACTTGATTGCATTTATTTTGTTTTTATGGTGAATGTGTTTTGCTTTTGTTATAATACTGTCATTGTAGAAGATTTTTTCTCTTGTCTGGAGGTGGCTGGTATCAGCATGGGAATAGACATCTTTTGACATTTGTTCATCTAAAGCTCATTCCTAAAATAAGCACTCAGATATTTCCTTTTTGTAGTGCAGTAGCAGCATGCGAATTTCAAAACATTCTTTATTGAATGGCCACCATGGGGCTTCTGGTGACTCTAGGTGTGTCCCCGTGTCTTCCAGGGATTCCCATTTCCTATAAAAGATCACGAAAATCAATTTTATTTTGCAAAAATGATTTCCACTTAAATATCAATGGCACAAAATATGGAGCATGGGTTTAAGAGTGAGCACTACCTTCCCTGAGCTGGGAAGAGTCTTGCTGTCATGCAGAGGGGAGTACTGATGCCAGCAGGATGTTTTCAAGGGGTTTCTGTGTTTGGGCCATAGTGTAAAAACCATCTTGCTCAATTAGCTTTTTCTTTGTTCAATGTCACTGTTCGTGTTTGTAATCACTGTGCATAATACACTTATTCCGGACCAAACAGTTGAAACAAAAAGGAAGCTGATCTGAAAATGATGGTGATTCATTATGCACATTTTCTCTTTTCATTAAAGTGTTTGTTCTTTAAAATTAAAAAATTTTGGTCTTGTATTGAAAACCAGCGAGCTTTACTTTAAGAAGACAAATAAAACTAAAAAATAAACAACCCCCCCTCACTTTTTCCTGTAAAAGCAGAAACTTTCCATGGACTTTTTATAACTGAACCTATTTTTTTGTTTTACTTTTATGATATTTAATTCACTTATTTCATCACAGTGTACGTAACACATCTGATAGAACTTCCTACAGAGCTTGGTTCTCTGCCATCGTTCCAGCCAGTTAAACATAAGCAAAAGTCATTACACTACAATGAAAAGAAAATAGGGAGGAGGAAGAGGAAGAAAGATAACCATCCCAAGTCACATTTGCTGCTTTTTTTCCTGACCCGTCCTGTCTAGTTACAAATGGTGTTACTTGAAAGGCTAACTCAAGTCTTCTGCACTGTGAGAGCAGTAATATATAATGGTACTTATGTGTTGCCAATAAACATCCTTTTTAACCAGATACTTAATTCCTTAGTAAAGCAGAAATAACCTACGTGAAGCAGTAAATAATCTATGTAGAACAAAAAAATTAAGTTAAGGAAAAGTAACTTCGCTCTTCAGCAAAAATTATTGGGTAGTAATTGGCTTCATTCAACATATCTTTATAAATCAGAACTGTGAAGATAAAGTAAATGAATTTAGATAGTCTTCACATCACAAATAACAATGATGACAAAGAAGATAGGTGCAGATAACGAGATGTGTTGCTTTCAAATATACCACTTGATCACAGGCTTATTTATATACAGTTAATGTTCTTGGTTTATCCCTTTGCTATGATTCTGCCAGATTTTCGTTTTCTATCTTGACTGCTATGGTTCTTCATCATTATGTGTATTTCTCTCACAAGAGAAATCCTGCTAAAATCATTGGTGCTTCTGCTTTTGAGTCTGTAAGCAACTGTTCACTGAATCATCTACTTTTACCTACATGGAAGAACAAATTGATGCTTAATTGTTTTATGGGAATAATTGATGCTTCAAAGGAGAGTGGGGGACCTTTCTGCAGCGCTCCTGTAAAAATTGTTTAAAAGCATTTTAAATTTAATATCTTGATAATTTCTGCATTAATACATCAGGTGAGATCTTAATTGATAAGTCAGTGGAAATTGTAAGCTGAAATAAATCCTGATAATAGCTGAAAGCTAAATTGAATGGATTGCATATTACTTATTAGTTGAAATCAATTAAATTGTTTAAATTAACAAAGCATAGTTAGAAAAGGAAAGCGTAGTAATATTCCCAAAATGGATATAGCATCCTGAGACCTTGCTCTTGAAGGAGGGACACAGACCAGTGCCACCAGCTCCTGTGCTTCAGTGCTCTTGTGCAGTGCTCTCAGTGTCCTGAGTGAACAGACACTACTCCCTTGCTGTCTTTGCTTACAACTGTCATATCTCCCCAGTGTCCTCTCCTATGATTCCTCATCCTAAATGCACTGTATTTCAAATCCTAATACAATTATGGGAAGCTACATGACACATTACCTTCTAAGATAGGTGCTTCATGCTGAAGTTGGGGAATATCTGTCTGCTACTATTTTTCTGCAGTCTAACATTACAGTGCAATTGGAGCAATGTTTCTGAAAGACCAGTTCAGTACATTAGCTCTCAAATATGAAAAAATACGCTTTCATCATTGAAATTATTCACTTATAGCAGCACTTCAGCAAAACATTGTCCACACTGACCTTGCAATTATATCGCATCTAGTGTGTACTGATTTACATACTGTATGCTTTTCCACCTGTAATTGAGGCTATTAAGCAGAATGCAGAGGCTGAGCTCCACCCTCTGTATCTACCAGATTACAAAGAAGGTGCAAACTCAACAAAACGTGCTGGGGATGCTGCTGCTGAAGCCACACTGCGAGGGCTCATTGCCCAGCAGAGTAACACTCCTGCCTGGCAGGTGCCTCTCAGCATCTTTTGTTCAGTAAAGGTTATGCCATTCCCCCTATAAATCACACATACTAAAAAAGAGCATTCTAAAATAAACTAATATGGAGAAAAGGGAGACACTGTGATGGCACAGTCTCACTTTTACAATTAGACTAGAATTAAAACTTTAGATTAAAATTTTTTCAATAATTTTTATGCTGCTGTTTGAATTGCTCCTTGGAAGAGCATTTCTTTGTAGTTTTGGTATTTTGTCAACTGAGTGAGGAACTTCTAAAAATGCTGAATTTTTAAATACTAAATCCCTTTTAGATTTAAATAACCATTTGCCCACAAACTTTTCAGGATTCAGGAATCAATGTGTCAGGTTCGTCTGGCTCCTGAAAATACCAGCAAATTAAATCACCACTTTAATTCATACAAAAATATCTTTAAATATTTTATTTTAAAACACTTTTGGTTTTGCACATTGTTTTGTTGTTAATGTACTATGAGCTGGGAATGCTGATGGACTAATTTGCTTCTTAACATGTGAAAAATGCCTAAATCAGAAATGTCCTTAGGGGAAGGACCAGGGGAAATAATAATATAAAGTAAAGCCATCTTGAGATCTTAATCTGGAATTGTATTTTACATTGTTCTTGCCATATAAAGTAATTACGGAATCAACTATTAGAAGATGTTGAATTAGAGCCTTGGATGGCACCAAAAATCACTGTTGTGAAGGACGGGACAGGACATTTGCATGTGAAAGGATTGTGAATAGTATCTGTAAAGAATTGTGAAATTACTTCCATATTTATTATTATAATTTTGTATTATAATAATCACAGTCTCATTTCAGCATGACCTGCAAGAATAGATTAAATTAATGTCATTTTCTCTTCTTGTTAACATCTTTATCACAAGATCAAGCTGTCACAATTTTAGCGTCTAGAATAGTCTGCGAATTACAGAGGGCAGGGGCAGGACCATTTCCCCATTCTGCGCCTTGGTTTGCTCACCTCTTCCAGTTCCTTCTTCCTTCCCCACCACACAGAGTGGCAATCAACATAAAAGCTCTTTGTGTTCTACACTCCAGTAATAAACAGAAGACAGCCTTCACTATTTTAAACCTCAAGGTGAGTTAAAAATATAGAAGAACAGAACTGAATGAAAAAAGAGTGGAGAAAGAGGAGGTTTGAATGTGTGCGAGGTTCAGAAAGGATTGCACAAGAAAATGAAAGCAAGTGTATACATACATCTTTAATGTACATACAATACACATAGCTAGAACACACACTGTCAAAATAATTGTTTTTACACTGATGATAAGAGAAAAAAATCTGTGTCTAGAACTTCACCGGCAGTTTTCCTTAACAAGTATTCTGAACTTTAAAAAGATCAAACCTCTTCTAAGAAAAAGAAAAAAACTGAGCTTTGGAAATGTTGTCTTTTTATATAAGCATATTATGAGAAATGAGTAGTTTTGATAAGATAGATTGGTAAGTTTTGTCTTATTTTTGCCTTCCATTTTCCCCATTTCCTTTTTCTTCATCAAATTCAAGTAAACGGACAAGAAAGAAAAGACCATAACATCATCAAGGAATTTCAGAAGTGAAATTCTGAGACATTGAACAAAGGGTTCAACAGGTATCCAAATGAAAGCCATAGAAATGAGGTGTATATCTCAGGTACAAATTACATGGGATGTCTTATCCTTTAGAAAAGTAGGAAGTTGTTGAAGGAAGTAAAATGTTGAGGTTTGGATATCAGATAAAAGAATGCTGCA
This sequence comes from Hylia prasina, assembly GCA_013397195.1. Lineage (NCBI taxonomy): Eukaryota > Metazoa > Chordata > Aves > Passeriformes > Sylviidae > Hylia > Hylia prasina. The sequence goes on along the minus strand of VYXD01010583.1, from coordinate 93,059 downwards.
GTCTTGCCTAAGTGACAAATAAATATTACATCTTTTTAAAGTTGCCTCAGATCATATTGTTCATGCAGTATTTTTGAAAATTCAATTGATTTAATGACAATTCACTTTTTTACCTTTTAGGAGGGAAAGGAAAAACATGTTTTTTAGCTTAGAAAGTCGTTCAGTAACTTAGACTTGCCATGGTGTTCACAACATCAGGCAGGAGCCCTTTCCTTCAGAGTGAAAGACCCATTTGTGATGCCTTCTGGCTCCTGGCAAGAAGGTGCAGTGTGACTCTATCCCAAATGTACCACAGAGTAAGCAGGACCTCCAGTCATGGAGTGAAAACCCTTTTTTTTCTGGCCAAATGTTCGCCAGCCAACATGAGGGATGAATAGGTGCATATTTCACTAAATACCCCAGCTTCAAATTTGGTCTACAAATCCCTGGGGTTGTCTGTAATGGCTCTATGCCATTGTAAATGTACGTGTTGCATGTCTTGTAAATGTACTATTGCACCACTGAACAGGTATCAGTACTGCTGCTGTTGTGTTGTGTTACCATTTCTTGTTGTGTTACCATTTTCTTCCTAGAGAATGTGACGTAAACATCCAGAGCTACACAAAGAGCAGTTTGAACAGCAGTGGTTTCCCAGTTACAGCTGGCTATCCTGGACATCAAGGTTCAACACAAATATAATGTCCCCTTTCTTCCCTCCAGCCAGCTGAGCTCTGTCCTCCAGTGCTCCAGGACACACTCCTTTGAACTCAACAAAAGGACTCAGCTGAGTCCCAGACAAGCAGAGGGATGTAGAAGACCTTCCATAGAAAACCGTAATTCCAGTAACAATTATAATTCCAGGACTGTCTGGAAAATGCATGTATTTCATGGTAAATATTGTCAAAGAAGAAAACAAATGGTAGCCCAGGAGTACATTTTTTGCCACCACAAAATACTTGAGCACAAACATAACTTTGCTGAAAGCTTTGGCCAAACTGATGTCAGGCTATCCCTGTCAATGAACAACTGTGTGGAAATGAACATGGACTCAGGAGAAGCTGTATTTAAATCTACTTAACATTCAAGGATTTTAGAAGACCCTGTGTTTTCTCCGTTTTAATTATATTCAGCTTGATAATGAGCAGTAAGGTGAAATCAATGACTTAAACAAGTAGACAAATGGTTTTAATTTCTAGTGAATGGACTGGGAGTAGAAATCTGCCTTCACCTAAACATGGTTTTCAGTGCTGACAATGCAGATGATCTTGTTTTCTGACCATTCATCTAACCATTCTTAACCTCTCCCTGTCAAGCTGTCTGGGTTAAAAAAATACCACAACTTAATACCAAGACAGCAGCTGAACAACAAAGTTGACAGAACAGGGAGTACAGTGGAAGTTTTGGGCAACCTGCTGTTCCTGCTTAGCAGCAAATAAAATGGGCTGGAGCATCATTTACATGCATAATTCATAAGGGTGCTTCTTAGAGGAAAGTAAAACCAAACCCTTGTGGAGGTCCAAAATAATCTTTAATTTCTCTTTGATATGTTGACAGCTGATTTCTGTCAGAGGCTTTTGGTCTATGAATATCCAAGGGTTATAACTGCAGACCAGTTTCCAGAAGGATTAGAAGAATAAGGCATAATTTGATGTAGGTCATGTTGTTGTCAAATGATGGCTTTTTAACATGGTATATTTATATACTAATTCCATTGTATGTAAAGGGTGATTAGTTATTTAATGAAGAGTCTTCACTGGAACAGAGTTTTGTCACAAGATAATGGTCTCATGCTGTTAACTAAATGGGAAATCATTTACTGTAAAATATATACACTCTAATTTATGAGATTACCTTGTACAAGCAAAGATCCAGCAATGGGATGTGGGCAAACATAAGAAAATATATTATGAGAGAAAGAATATTTGCTTGTCGATAACAACAAAAATGATAACAAACAAAAAACCTCCCTACTTTCTTGTATCTTTATGCCCAAATATGTGTCAAAAGCTAGTTAAATCAATGCAAGTTATATTCATTTGTGGAAAAAAAAAAATCACTCAATGCTGACTGCCACAGAACTGCAGAATTCAACCCTTCTGCCACTTGACACTGGTAAATAACAAAAGGGTATTTTCCATGCGTTTCTATGCCTCTTGGCTTAGGTACCTTCCACCCCTAAGTACACATGTTCTGCATTCAGCACATGTTCAAGGAGTGCTCCCAACTCCTCTTTAAGTTCTTCTGTTTCTATTACCAATATAAATTAATTTGCATATAGGAGTTTCCTAATATTCCTGAATGTGGTGTTAATATACAGCTATAAACTCAAAGTGTTAATCAGGACTAGTGAGACAAATAATCTCCCTAAGGGGAAAGTGTCAGTTACATAATCAGAATACATTAAAATCTGGTAAACTGCATGTTTTTAATAAAAAAGAGCAAAATGAAGGGCTGAATTTATAGCCAGCAGACAAAGGTTCCTTAAAAATAGACCTATTAATGCTTCCCACAAGGTCAGATCAAGGATGATGAAATGAGAATTGACCAAACACAAGAGCAATTCCCAGCTAAATAAAAAGCCAGATATTATTTTCTTCACTGACAACAGAAAATGAACATAGAGACAAGAAAGGTTGATCACTGATGCCAAAAATGTACTTTCCATTCTCTGAGCTTTCTAAAGTCTCTTCTTTTATCCATTTTCTATTTTTCATCATATTGCCATTCTCCCTTTTTTGTCAATGACCTTTCTTCTGTCCAACTCAGCTTCTGTCTAATGACCTGAAGAGGCCTTCTTCACAGCCTGGAAAGCTTTATATTTAAGATCCCCCTCCTTCATTAGAGTGAAAAGTGAACAGCCTCTATGTGCTGGGTGTTAATGAATGTGAAGAAAGATTTTTTTTGTATGTGTTTTACACATTATGTTCTTGACTCCTTGAGGTGCTACAATAAATTGCTGCGCTTCATTTACAAGGAGTGATAACAGAAGCAAAATGAGGATCTGGCAGCAAATTACTTCTCAGTTCACCCTGGGTCAGGCTGCTGGGGCTAATGAGAAGAGGTGCTCTAATTTTAAACTCCTCCTCAACCAAGCTATTCTTGCATTAATGTTCACTGCTATAAATTGTAAAGTCAAATGAAGGAGCACTGTTGAAAATTAACCAGTATTTTTATCTTTTGAGTACCCAATAGAACATATTTTGGCTTCTAAGCCTGGTGGTTATGAAAGGCAGCACAGCTACACCAGCCGCTCCCGCCTCACCACGGCAGGATGCTCCTCGCACGCACACACACCACTGTTTCTGCCTTTTCTTTACATGAGAGGCAGAAATGGTGTGGCTTTACAACCAGATTATAATTTAACTCAAAGAGGAAGGTGTTTAAAGCCAGCCTTTTTGTGTTGCTTTAACAGGACACTGCACACCGACATTAAAACAGTGCAGAATTACTCCGTCCATTTAATGCTGCCACATGTTTAATGAATTGTAATTGTGTATATGGAAAGACCCTGTAAATCACTGACCCATTTATGTCTATGAACTCCTTGTTGCTATAACCCAGAGCAGGATTTGAGTAGTTAATGAGAAACTAATGCAGCACCTGCTTCTCTCATGAAATATCTTCCTAAGCCTGTATTTTGTCAATTCGATAAAATGAAACACAATACAAATAGGAAAAAATAAATAAACAGAATAAACCCCCAAACAAATAAACCCCAAACCAAAACCATAGTCCAGGGTTCATAGTCAGGGAGTTACACATTTTGGAGAACATGATTCCAGATTTTCATCACTGGATTTTTATTGATAACTTGTCACTGACTACAATGACATTAATATATTTGAAATATGTATCAATAGTATGGCATTCATTTTTTGTGAGATGTGTCTGTCCTGGTACATTCTTCCATGAAATTACTACATAACATACAAATTAACCACACTACCCTACTCTAATCATTGTAATCAGTTATGTTTTCATGTGTACATTACTAATATATAAGGTTGTTGTAGTTCTTGTGTGTGGTTTAATTGCTTGTTTTTGCATATCTTGTGTGATTGATGATGTTCTAGAAATCTTTTCCCCGAAAGGAGACTTTCTAAATTACTTTGTTTAGATGCTAATGATTGTATTTCATTAGTGGCCCTCTCATCCAGAATCATCTTTAAATGAATGAATATGCCATAATTAAAAATCTGAATTATGAATTACTTTGAAAGGAGACAACATTGTCCCGATTTCCCACTGCGACTCAGTGTTATTTCAATTATGTAAATATGTTTAATCATTCCCCTTTTGTTTTTCTAATTATTTAATATTAATGTTGCTTTACCCCTTTATTGCTACAAGAAGGGATATGGCATCTTAAATGAGAGTACTTAGACAAGTGATACACAGATGACTAGATTCAAGCAGACATTTACCAGAATGCATAACCCATTTCAAAAACAAACATGCTATTAACATTCATACTAATATAGCAACACTAGCAGTAATTGCCCTTCATGCATGTTTTGTCTTTATAAACCTAATGTATTCACAATGTATGATCTCCAATCAATTTTCTGGTCAAACTTAAAATCCATTTGTACAACTTCAAATTCTCTTGAAGTGCAGATTTTAAGTAATGAGATTTCTCTGCCCACAGGCTGCACTTTTTCAGTAGTTTGAAAAAACAGATATAAATTACAAAGCATCTGGACATAAGATCTTTTCTCACTGGAAAGGGCCACTGTATTTTATAGGATAAGCAAGCAAATTATTTCCTGTGAGTCTGAGCAACCTGAAAAGTTAATGCTCCTGAAAATTATGCATAATACTGCACTTCTACTGAAATTCACAAAAGGAAAGGACTGTGAGGTTAATATCCGTAAAAATGTCAAAATCATAAATCCATATTAGGCATTACACATGCTACATAATGGAGAATGGAAATTAATTATAAATATTTACGCATCATGGAAATGTTATATGAGTTTCTAACTAGATTATAATCTAAAATGTAGTAATTTGGCATTTGCTTTGAATTATCCTGAAGTAGAATTCCTAGAAATACAATATCTCACTCCTCAGTAAGACCAGCAACACAAATTCAGAGCATTGTTTAAAATATCTATTTGTAAATAATCTGTAAATGACGTACCACCATAGGTGACAGAGAGAAATGTGCATTTTATTTCTGTATTCTTTAAACAACACTACAGCGCTGTGAAAAAGTGAGAACTTATTAGTGGAAGATAATGCATCTGTTTCAGGTTTTATCAGTAATAACCTTTTTAATATTAAAAAAATCTTTATTTTTAATTATAGGTTTTACATTTTGCCAGCGACCAGGGGTCAAAAAGGGTAATGAAATGTGCATCAGTATTATCAGTGAAATCATTCTGCCACTTCCAGTGTGAGTTTATTATTCTCTGCTTTGCAGTTTTTGTAGAGAGAATACTTCCAATTAGCACTGCTGCTCTTTTAGCCTCTGAATTACCCTTGGATTATTCAATACAAAGGGAAAAAAATGCTAACAACACATTCTTGTTTGAATTTTTTAAAAATCAAATTTTCCAGAGGCAAGGATATGGTAGTTGTTTTCCATGGACTTCTCTCCTGCCGTTGGATGAAGGTCTGCCTGCAAGCAGATTTGTGCATTTTTTCAAAAACACATACACATACAACCAGTTCAGTAAGTACTGTTACAACACGTATTTTTATGTAGGTGGTTTTTTTGGCAGTAATTCTTCCGGAGTTGTCTTTAGTGGTGCTGACATTTTCAACCAAAAAAATAGCACAAGGTAGCAGCTGCAATTTCTGTTCTATTACAATTGTGTGTGTGTGTTTGTATGTGAAACACTTCATTTCTCTAACTAATTTTTTTAAAAAATATATAGAAGCAACCCCTTAGTATTTCCACATGAGGGTTCCAGTGAACTACCTTTTCTTTGCAGACCACATCACTTGAGAGACAATACTTTGTAAAAACAGTCACAGGAGAAGAGAAGAGAGAAATGGATATAAAACTTTAATGGACTAGTATGTTAAAAAATGAAGAAAGCAAACAGCAGGAAGCTTAGCCTGGCAGCCTCCATTTTATATGTTACATTTTTCACAAGCCAGTTTCATTACAAAAATTAGGAATGGTAATTGCTACATATAAATGTAAAGTGTCTCTCTTGGCCCAGCACAGGGGATAAAAACCCCCAACCAAATCCCAAACTATAATGCCACTCTCTGTTCTCAGGATTCTTAAGTATGCAAATAGTTTTTCCACTTAAGATCTCCCAGACACAGATCTGGTCAAAGCAAATTACCCAAACAGTTTGCATTCATCAGAGAGGAAAAGAAATGATAAGGCAGATAAAACCAATGATTGTAGACATTTTGAACAAAAGCCTGCCATTTTACAGAGGAGATTATCTTGTACTCTAATTCTCTAGTTATATTAGTAGCAGAATCTTATTTTCATATTATAAGATAATGTGAGGTGAAATGGTAGATAAAACCTGCCTTCACTGAAGTGAATGACAAGATTCTCATTGACACAAACGGAGTACTTTTGTTCCAGGGGCTTTATACCTTGCGCAATTTTTCCAGTGTTTTTTTGTACAAATAGTAGCTTTTCTAACTGAGTTCTTTACCGTTCAGTATTATTTGTGCAGCCTATGTTTTGCCTTCTCCCATGGAATTATTCATCTCCAAAAAAAAATCATCTAGCATATCAGGTAATTCAACTTTCTCATATTAATTTTGTGAATAAAATGTTCTTCTTTTGCATTTTAGTTAAGATGGTCATAATGCAAGGAATTATGATGCAGAATGTTACTCTGTGAAATGTTATGTATGATTTATCTTCTAACAAAATACAAAGGTACATAAAATCTTACTTTTCGTGTAAATGCTTATAATCCTTGTCCCCAAAAAACTATGAATTTATTACAAACTTTTTTTGCCAAATCTCTCATTGCTCAACATTTAGGACCAGCTCTTCTGTACCCGTTGAACACCCATGCTGTGCACAAGAGGATGTTGGGCAAGCACCTCTTCTCAGCTGCATACAAGGAGTAAGAAAGATGCTGCCATGAAGTTTTGGTCCACGTGTTACAAACCACCATCCATCACGCAGTGGTAATGGCCAGTTTTAGTAGCTCCATGAGTGCCATCCCAAAATGAGAATGATGGCACAGTTGTCAGTTATCTGGGTGAGTCTAAGAAAATTTTTCAACGCGTCTTGGGTGAGAACAAACACTGATATTATGAATAACAGTACAAATACTTGATGAAATTATCAATAAAACTGGGGTTTTTTTCCAAAGTAAGGAAGATTAAATAGTAAAACTATAAAATAACATGATTAACACATCATACAGAACCTAAAAAAGCAGGTAAATCTATTGCAAATAGTGTTTGGGTTATGCTTCAGACTTCTAGGTTTATGTAGATATCACTGACCCATTTGAAGAAAACCCATTAAATTCCTTGATCTCCTGGGAACATAAGGAATGACTGATCATTATCCTCTTCATAACTATTTGTGACATACTGAAAAAAATGTGTCTTGTTCCCTTTTGTATTTCCCTTCATTTAGCATAAATTTATATAGACACATCATGCTTTCCACACAGTTTACCAAATATTTAGCAAATTCTTTATCAATCCTGTGGCTTCTCTCTCCAGAGACCTGCTTTGTTCTGGAAGTGCCAGGTCCAAAGCTGGACACAATACTCAACAGGAATACCCACCTCTCGCATCCATAACCTCAAGCTCCCATTAACACCTCTCAGAATGAAGTCTGCCTCTTTTTCTGCAAGAATTCCTCCAAACCTTTTCCATTTCTACTGCTTTTTACAATCTTTCCTTAATGATCACCACTGGGATCACTTCTGATGCAGTGGATAAAGCTAGTCTGACTCTTACTTGTAAATGGATTTTTCTCAGATCAAAGTCTTAGATTAATCTTTAGGAAAAAATGAGATGTTTGTAATCTCTAGTTCATTTTAGAACAAACTAATCATTCCAGACCAAAACAACTGACTGGCAGTGTCATTAGTAAAGACTGTCACCACTAGCAAAGCCCACTTTATGCCAAAAAGCATAAAAACTGTACATTATCACAAAGTTCTTTTTGCCTGGTTCTGAAATAAAAACATTAACAGGCATATAAGAGGTTTTAGTAGAATCAGTTTTTAATTGCTTACAGCTTTTTCAATGGCAGATGAGAATATTAAACTCATTAAAACAACAAAATCCATAATCTGAATAACACAAAAGACCTAATTTAACTTCATCTGTCTCCCCAGAGAAAGTGCTTACACCACCGAGATAGCTCTGGTTGTGTCCCTGTAATAGTGCAAAACACTTAAAGAAGCAGAATCAGAAACAGCTTCAGTTTTATTTTAAGTAAAGGAGCTGGAGAAAACACTTCCTTAACTGAAGACATAGGTCAGGGAAAATCAAAGGATCCCAGGCCATAGCAGAAGGCAGACACCAGGTCAAAGAAGGGGACTCCTGGTCCAGGCTTGGGGTGGTCTGGGCATGGCAATAACCAGCCAGGAGCAGAGAAAATGAATCTCAGAGATGTCAGGGTTGGAAGGCACCTCTGGAGATCACCTTGTGCATTTGCAGACATGGCTTCTCATCCTGCTGCTGGGCACCAGTGAAAAGAGTCTGGCACCATCCTATTGACATCCATCTTTGAAGCATGCATTAATGAAATTCCCTCTCAGTCTTCTCCTCCTCCTTCTCCTCTCTAGACTGATGAGACCTCACCTATGTTGGCTGAATTCCTGCCAGGGTGGTGAAAAAGACAGAGACTGAGTGCCAAGTCAGTACAGCCTTGCTATTGATTTTAGAGGGCTGAATGTCTGCAGGAATAACTACTATATACCTAAAATTGCTACACTCACCATTTCAGATGGTAAGAAGTGCCTGCTAATGTTGCACATTGTTTTCAGGGGCAGGAGAACCAGATTCAGACTACAAAAAGAATTGTGGTTTTCTTTTTCAGTGGCTGAACTGAAACATGGGGGGAAGATTTTACATTTTGGTTTTAAAAGCCTGCCTCTTCAAGCCTATTTTTAAAACCCACTTCTAGCTTCATCATCTTAACTCTTAAGTCAGTTTTAAAATGAGACATCGAATTATTTATTTTTTAAAATATTGAAAGAACTTCAGCTTCTTTTCAGTCTTCTTTGTTCTAAATCATCACAAATTTGGAGCTAATTTTGTAGAAAGCTTTTATTCCTTTCAAGCAGTGGACTATTCCAATGGAAAATCCATACCTACATATATATGTTTATTCTATTGTTTCCCCTTCTAGCAGTAGTAAGGCAATGTTTGAGATTTGCTGAACTGTTTTATGTGGTGAAGCCTGTGATCTCAGCCAGGTATTTCTTTGCTACAGTTGTTTTTTTACACAAAGAATGTACATATAATTCTCCTTCCCAGAACCCAACAGGAACAGACAAGAAACAGTTAATTGGGGCATGCTTCCAAGCCTGTCTTTTCAGACACCAATCTGCTCAAAAGAAGCTTGGTCTTGGCTTCTTCTAAGGGGAAATGCTACTCCAAGTTCTCCTGCCTCACCTGAGGCACCTCTTGCTTTTCTGCTTCCACAGCTGTGTTCCACCCACTGCCTGAGCTCTGCATTACTGAACAATGGTAATTCCCACCATCCCCCAAACATCACCACCTTAGTCTTTCATATTTCTAGCTATTTTCTTCTTTGGACACTGACTTCTCTTTTTCCCTTGTTTGCTTTCATAAAGGAGCTTGACTGCCTTCTTTTATTCAGTAGAAATTAAGAGAAATAGTGTGCCAAATAGCTTGTCTATGACTGCCAAAAATAAGCTTGCTGGAAGCCATTCCTTTCTATGCCATAGACCTGCCCATTGTCCAAGTGGAATATGGAAGAGAGATCTCTTGTGGAACATGTCTGATTCATCTCCACATAATTAACAGTGCAGAGTTGTTTCTCATCCCAAATATCCTTCTAGACATGACACTGTGCCTTGAATCCTATTTCATGGTCTAATGATGCCTTTGAAATGAAAATAAGTGTAAAAACCCAAATATTTTTCAAGATGAACAATCCAGGAAATTTTATCATTGCTTGTAGGAACTTTTAACAAGAAAAGACAGCTGAGCAAGGGAAGATGTACAAATTAAGCCTTTTCTTCAACAAGCTTGAGGAAAAGAAAAGGTCAATCCACCACAGTAACAGGTGGTGTTGCTAAGAGGGGTTTAGAAAGTCAGATCTTGTAGCATGGGGAAGGCAAAGAGATGCCCAGGCAGAGAGAAAATAGCTCTAGGAATGCTTAGCACCCTCTGGGGTAGCAGGGTGAAACTAATAGCCAGGTTTCAAGGTAGCTGAGATGCTGAAGCAACAAAACAACAACAGGCAGACTAGTTATTGTCTGATGTGTAATAGCCTTCAACCAAGGAGAGCCTTTTTAATGGTTGGAAAAATTTTATTAACCGCAAAGAAAATTACTACATTAGAGTTGAGAGACAGACAATAATCCAAAACCACAAGAAAAAAATAATATTGTTTCTGTCTTATGTAGATGTATAGTATTGTGAAAAGGATACATGGGTGAACTCCCACAAAATATTTGGATAAAACATTTGCATGAAATGCTGGCAATGTTATGTAAATACTGTGATGATTAAATGTCTAATTTATTATTATTATTATTTGCATTGCATCCACATTTGATCACTCTAATTAAAGCACAGTTCTGCTGAGTTCAATGCTATACAAATATGTCAGGGGAGAAGCTCCATTTCTCTGGTGAATCTGCAGTCCAAATAGCAAATGCAAAGTAGAAAGAGAAAGAAATTTAGAAAGTGACTTACCCAAGAGCATATAGTAAGTCACTGTCAGAACAACAGGAAAAATAAGTTCAAAACAACAAAAATATTCCACCAGTCTTATGATATCAGACTACACTGTCTCTATTTAAATCATGAAACATGAGCACGTATGGCTCTGTTCATTCAAAATCACATCTTCATTATCCTTCTCCTATTGCATGTCTCTGTCCCTGCTTAGAACTGAACCCACTGAACATAATCAGACATCTGAAAGGCACGGATACTCCTTTCCTACATGACAATTTAAACTGGAAGTTTAGCCCTTCCCACACTATGTATATTTTATATGGGATAATACAATTTGTAAACTTAACACACATAAATCAAAATCAAACAAACCACAACAGATCAAGTCAAGCACCCACTGAAAAATACCAAAGGATCACATGGCTAAAGATAACCTCAAGCAGAAGAGAGCAATGCTGCACTGATGTTTGGAGGATGAGAAAAGGTGTTTTCACTAAATGACACTCCCAGATCTAAGGAGGAGCTGATCCTTCCACAAAGCTGGGCTGGTGTTCAGAACAAAGAGCAGAAAGAGCCAGCCTCAAATACAGTGTAAGCAGAAAGACTTTCCTTCAGGAAATCCAATAAGCTGGATTCTCCAAAATTTCTCTGCAGTTCTCTGTCTTTTTTTATGGTGCTATAAGAGAGCAGCTCTCAGGTTGTGGAACCTTGCACTGGGTCAGTGGTACATGCTGGTCCCAGCTGCAGCATTCTGCTGGTCCCAGAGCTCCCAGGCAATTGGCAGATAGCAGCAGCAGCCTGCAGCCAGAGCAGAGTTTTTAGTGTTTCTACACATTTCTCTGCTTTTTAGTAGAAGAAGACAGACATTTTAGCTCCAAGGAATACAGAAATCTTGATGGAGACTGGGAAGCAGGAAGATCCACTAGAACACTGGGATGAGAAAAAGGAACTTGTGTAGCTCTATTTTCCCTAGAGCATTTTTTCAGTTTCAGTGGAAGAGTTAAAAGAAACTTTGGTGAAATACTTTTGGCTGAATACAGAAAATTCAGTTTTGGAAATGTTGCCTCTGTGACTTGTGTTGCCATTCACCATGGTGGTGGACAAACCTTCCCAAGCTCAGTACAAGGTGGTTTCCTTTCCAACTTAGTCATCACTGCCAGCCTTGATAATGTGTGCCCTGGAAAATCACCCAGGTACTGGAGTCCAGCCCAGAGAGAAAAGTAGACAAATAAACCACAATTTCCAGGTGAGAATTACTGGGTGTAAAATTTTGGTAGTAAGCTACAGTTTTTATTCAACCAAAGCTACAAACTTCTACTTATTTTGGAGTTTCGTTCAACTCCAGCCCAAACAACTTCAGTCACTAAAAAGGCACCTCTTTCAAATCCCTCATGTGGGTTAGAAATCTCAACATTGTTCAGGAAAGCCTATATTATGAGAAGGTGGGGGGGAAGGACATAAATTAATCATTGTCTGCCTTATCTGATGTTGAAGAAATTTTTCAGGCAGAAGTTTTCAACTAGTCTTATAAAGAATGTTTATTTCTACTCACTCAGTAATTCACATTTATATTTGCACCCAATTGCAGAATTCATGATCCAACCTCTGCAACTGTATTTAGAGATATTTTAAATATAAAACAGAACGCCCTAAGAAAGAGCACCTTCTTCCATTTCTTCCCCTCTTGCTGAAACACACCTCAGAAGTCTTTTAAAAGAAAGATCATGTAATAACTTGCAATCAATCCCAACACCAGTTTTACTGCAGTTACAGCTAAGCTATACTCAGGACCAGATCAAGGGATAAGAAAAAGGTAATTTTCTGTCACCTTTGTTATCCATTCTCATTTCACGCACAGTAAAAAGCAATGAGCTAGTTCAGTTATCAGGACAATTTAGAGGAGTCTCTCTGAATTAGTTATCTGCAAGGAGCCTCAGACCGCTGTCCCACCAATGGCAGAACTTCACAGTGAAGACGCAGTATGAAATCACCTCTTCCCACCACAGGACACCAAATGCAGAAGGAAGATGGGAAGAACAAGACCTGTGCAAGGTCACCATATCCAGGACTAGAAATGGTATAAAATCCTGCATAAAGGGTCAAGGATGTGCCCAAAAACTTCAAAGATCAGACTCTCATTTCTGTCAGTAATAGGCTATCTGTAACGACTTTTGATCCTCAGACCACTACAATGTTATCTTGAGGGTAAACAGTAGGACTTTGTTATTTTCTGCAGGAAAATGGATATCTGCTGGGATCTCCGAGGTTCCTCCTTGCTGTCCATGGTAATGGCACCTTCTCCTGCTTATTTGTGACCCCAGCTAGCCATTGAAGCTTCCTACAACATCCCAGAAAGCATGAGGGGACAACAGCAGAAAGGTGAAGCACTTGCAAAAGAGCTCTGAAGAGCCCACCAGAATTGTTGCAGATCACAGCACACCACAGAGCTGTGCAAGCTCAGCAAAACCTGACATACAGCTGATTGCCTACACAGCCAGAAGGAGGGCTCAAAGCTGAAGGAAGTCACAATTCAAATATCTTGGAAACATTTTGATGGTCTCATTGTCTTTATGACTGTTAATGACACCAGAAGCAGAGAAGCTGAATCTATGACAGCCTATTTGAGCTAAATACATTAGTCGTGGTCAGTGTGACAATCTGGGTGGGAAGAGCTGAGCAGGCAGAGCCAAGATACAGATCCCTTCCTGACTGGCTTCATCACATGTGTACAACTCTGAAGGGACAAATATCTTAGCAGCTTTTCTAGTAAAGAGCGATTACCAATTCAGCAGCACCAACTGGCTAATGAGGAACTGTATTAACAGAGCTGACAAGAGCTCAGTTTCTCAACACTTCCTGGATTATATTGACTAGGAAAAGAGAGCAGCATATATCCAATTCATGAAGGTGTGCATTAGACCCACTTAATCTTGCTGCCCAATTTCCATCCCCTCAAACACCACCAGCCCCATGAGATTTTGCACCTATAAGAAATGGGATTGGTTCTACTATAAGTATGACTTAAATAATTTAAACTTGAATAAAATATGTTATCTAGTTCATCATCTAAGTTTTAATGCTGTATGTTAAACAAAGCTAAATTAATCAAAATAGTCAACCTCTTGAAAGGAATAAAAAGCCAGATAGAAGAAATGGGCACTTTAAGGATGGTTTTAGGCAATCGGTCTCCTTTATCACAACCTGGGATTTTGCAATCATTATTTCATCTTCTTTGTGCCTGAAGCTTTCATTCTCCATGATGGTTTGATCCTTTTTGCCAAGCCTCTTCAGCTGTAGAAAGCTTTGGTTTGCTTTCCAGTTCGGGTTCCCGTCTGCCGTTTCTAATCCTCATTTTCATTCTTGCCAGTTAGTCATCTGATTTCTTTGATCCTTTGTAGCAAACCTTGAACTCTGTTTTTATTCAGATTAGAATCCAGTGCTGAGAAGTAATGTTTTCTTTTCCTTGTGGTTTTGCAGCCTCCAGCTTGTTAAATCTTGTTTATTTTTTCAAAAACCTTCAACTACTGCACTTGAATTTTGTGTGGTTTCAGGCCATGTTTCTGACCTACATGCAGCATCTATGACAACAGTTATCAGCCTCTAACAATTGCAAGGGGTGAACATCTTCCATGTTTTCTCTCTTTTTCAGCTCCTAAATGTTGCTTAGGCAGTATGGCTGGCATATACAGCACTGGGAGAGCAGTAAGTTATCCAGCTATAACAGGCACTGCTTGGACTCTCACAGCCTTGCAGGTGTGTAGGACAGTGAGATCTTTCCAGGTCTTATATTCACTGAGGTGGGGGAAGCACTCTGAGGATCTCCACTGTTATATGGGAAGTTCCTGAAAACCCTTGAGAACTCAGGGTGTCCAGGCTGGCATCTCAAAGCACCACCATAGCATACATGATTGCTCCATGTGTGTGCCAGAGTACAGCCCACTACAGATGACTGACAAATGCAATTCATCCAGCTCATGCAAAAGAGGATGGTCCTTGACTTTAGCATGGGTCATCTGGATGAAGATGCTGGTGGACAGGAGGATCCCTTCCCTGGTGTGCCGTAATGGTCATGAATTCTTAATAGCCAGAATGGTCATCTGAAGTATCACTCCAGTGTGATCCAATGAAATTTTCCTGGAGGTTACTGTCCACAAAGAGGGAGGAAGATTGATCCATTGAAACCAATGGAAGCAAATAAGTTGCGTGGGTAGCTGAGTTATGGTCTTACGAGGTGACTCAACTGCTACAAACATCTTTGTTAGCTGCTAATTCCTTGTAGAGGACATTGTTGGACAATGTGTTTAATCCTCTATTTGGATGCACCGCTGTTCCTTAATTGGTTTATCAATATGTCCAGGGATTAGAACAAAGGTTCCCTTTGCATAAATCACCTAGCAGTGTATTCTGCATTTCCACGCATGGGGCAAGAGAAGACACTGAGCCTTTAGCTTCAGAGCAATACAATGTTCTTAGGCCTCCTTTTGAAGAATCCCCTAAGGATTTTTGGAATCATGTTTATTTTCCACTAGAGGCTCCCTCCTGGAGACTTCAATGTCACAAGTTTAGGAATTGTTCAGATATTATTAGTACAACAGTTCTTAAAATTACTTGAGATGGTTAGTGTTAAAGATGTTAAGCCAAGAATACTCAAACTTTTTCATTCTCAGACAGACATAAGCATGCTGAACACTCCTCTGGGGCCTGAGTTTCTCTAAGTAGGACAGACTATGCTTGTACATGAATCCCAAAGGTTCAGAATTTGGCATAGAAGATATCATGGTTGCAAAACAGCATTGAACAGGCCTAGCAGATATAGACTTTGAAAAAATATTAATTTCAAATAAGAAAAGGAAAAAAGCTCTTCACACCTTTGCAAAAAGGTTTACAGATTTTAAAGTTTGCAAAAAGGATGAGCTGAGCAGTCACTGGGTTGCATCTGAAGAGTGCTAGGGAAGAGCCATTAATTCTGTGTTCTTTATACTCATGCATGGAAGCATGAAAGTCAAAGTTTATATACATGTTCTTAAAAGATCCTGTTATTCCGATTTCTGATTTTTCACACACGTGACTCTGAATCCACGCTGATGAGTACTCAAGGAACACAATACATTGTCAAAACAGAAAACAGAGTTCAAACAAACAGACAACATGAAACAATGCCAAGAAGCATGAATATGCTGATTTAAAACACTGTTAACAAATTTCAAGGACTGCCAAGCTACATAGTTCCCTTAAGCACAGCTAATCAAGAAATTAAATGTCAAGGGATCATTGTAGAAGTCCTTCTGAATCAACCTTTACTGTAGGAGGATTAGTCACGTGTTTGTCCAGTAAGACCCATCATTTCTCCAATAAACACCAGTATAACTTCTTTTTGTCCAATACGTCTGGGAAAAACAGGAGCATTGGTATTGATTCCTTGACCTCTTTGCTCTGATGTTCTGACCTGCAATGTAACTAAGCACTGATTCTTTACAGTTTCATGATACACCTGAGACACTGCAGATACAAACCCTGAGTGAGAAAGAGATGTTGTGTGAAGTTTTCTTAGTAATTACCCTAAGTCGAGATGAGCTTTTGTCTCTTGGTCTTATCTGTCAGGCATTAATTGCTTCCCTGGTTCCCTACAGCTGCAGAGTTTTCTTCTCCTAAGCCTCCTTCTGTTCCAAATATACTTCTTGCATTTCTTACCTGTGTAAAGTTACCGAGCCCTTTGTTGCGTTGCCACGGTTTCCTTAAATGTTCCCATATCTGTCCTCTCCCATTTTCCACAGCATACAATTCAAAAACTTTTGTCAGCCAGGATCTTAATTACTGACATAAATCACCTAAGTCAACAACAGACCTTTTAAAGAGACCTTTAACACTATGATTTTTGCAATTTATGTTTTTGATTTAACCATTTGCTAAGACTTAAAAGAAAACAATCTTGTCTCCTAAAGCTTTACTTCACTGTAACTCGAACAGTGTGAAATAAGCAAGAAGCATTCAAAAGGTAAAACCTAAAAATATAAAGCCACCTTCACCCAGTTCTTAAAATACAGTTTTTCAAACCATTTGTCTAACTGTGGTCTTCCAGGTCCCAATGCTATCTTCACCTCCCCTGGGATCTTCATGCTGCTTAACAGAGAAGGTAAAGTATTTTGTCCAGATGGTAATTTGTGCCCAAAAAAAACGCATGACTCATAAGGATAGTCAAAGATGAGGTTAAATAAAAAACAAGGGGGGAAAAGTTCATGTTACTTTTCTTCCATCTACTCACACTACATTCCGGTTTCAAGACTGGTGGCTGCTGGACAAGCAGGAATAGCCACATTTGCTTGAGTTTCTCTGTCATTGGATTGCACAGATATTTATATGTACATACAAGCCAAATAGTTACTCATTTGTAAAAGAAACAAAACCAAAACACCAAACAACTTGTGATTTATTTGACGCATAACCAGAAGTTACTTCTGACGTCTTGCAAACAGAAAGCATATGAAGCACTAGCAACTCAGTAGTAACACTGGGCAGGAAATTTCACCAATAGATAATGATATCTTTAGCAGTGACTACAAGAAATTTGTATTTATTTATTTTCATGGAACTTTGTTAAACAAGAAGTACCACATGAGCAATGGCACAGGAGGTGCGCGCAGAGGTGTCGCGCGGTGAGCACACACCTCACGCACCTCCTGCTCCTACATTTCCCACTGATGTACCACCAGCCACACTGACAAGTATTCCGTACTTTCAGAAGGAAAAGCCGAGTGCCAGGCGGCGGGGGCCGGACGGATGTCTCTGCGAGCTCCGTAAGGGCGCTGCGCACAGCCCGGCGGCGCCGCCGCCGAAGGCGGACGGGCGGCGTTCAGGCGGTGCTGAACACGCGTAAGAGAAACCGCGGATCTTTACGCCGCCGCCGGCTTGGAGATGCACCGCCATCCCACCTGGCAGCGGCGGGAACTCCCGCTCCCTCCGGGGGTACGGACAGCGGTGCTCCGGGCGCCTGGCCCCGCTCCCGGGCCCGGCCCCGCTCCCGCCGCCCCTCCCGGCGCCACCGTGTCCCTTGTGCAACGGCGCCATCTGGCGNGCTGCCCATGGAAACTGGGGGGCCCCGGGGAGCCCATGGAAGCTGGGGAGCCCCAGGGAGCACCGCGGCCCCAGCTCCGCCAGCAGCACCGCCTTTGAGGTGTCCGGCACCTTGCGTGTCAAAAGCGTAGGAAAGGCGCTAAAGGTGACTCGGCAGCGCGTCGCTGGAAATTCCAGGGCTAAGGCAGGAGAAAAGTCTGTTTTTGAATTTATTACTACGCTTTTTTTTCAGGGGAAAGTGTAATTTTGAAGGGATTTAGTCACAAGATACCAGTTTGTCGTAATAGACTAGGTGTTCCATATCCGGGAAGTTCCCGGGGCCAGCTGATGCTCCCAAGAATAAAACACAGGGCGCAAGAGCAGAGAGCCGAGCAGGGGCCAGTTTCTGCGCCCACGGCAGTGCACGGCTTCCAGGTCTCAGCTACTGAAGTAACTACTTCAGGGGGAAGTTTAAATCATTCACGCTCATGAAAAACATTCAGGGAAAGATTCTTATCAGAGGCTGGCACTAAAGTGAAGTATTTGGGGGCGGGCGGCCCCCTCATTTTCATCATAGGGATGCTGAATTCCTGTTGCTCTAAGGAATTTGTTTTAAAAACTCCTCAAAGATCTTGTGCCTGAATGTTCATGTTTCTCTGCAGCAAAAAGATGGTATTCTCTGTATCCAAAAAACCACGGTTACAATGCTATTTTATATACACATACTTTTCACCTCTTTCTTTTTGTCTACTTCCTAGTTTTCCTCTTAAAAAAAAACCAAACCGCAATCTGCACACAAAAATACCCCCGCAAAACCCCAAAAACCCACAAAAACTGACCATGTTCTTGGCGAGTCAGAATCTGTAGTAATTTGCAGATTTCTCTTTCAGAACTGCTGCCTCTGAATTTTAAAATTACTCATCTCAAGAGAAATTGGTATGCTGGCAGAAGAATAAATCTCAATAGCTGTGTAAGAATCTGTATTCATTCAATCTCGAGGACTTTGCTTTGTAAGACAGTATTTTATAATATGTCAAGTTTTGCTTCTCTGGTTCTTTGTTGTTTAAACTGACGAGCAATAAGCTACCTTTTCTTTTTATCCTCCATCACTAAAAAGTTAGCAATTTTCTACAACAATAAGTGGAGCGTAGTAAAAAGGTAAAAACTTACAGTGCAAAATGCTTGGAAAAAAATCTTGAAAAATCATACCTACTCTTGTTTGCAATGTGTGAAATTATTACAAGTATGTTCACTATGAGGACTATTGATAGATTACTCACAATTTAGCTAAATTCAATGAACCACATACTGTGCCCATCTCAGTAGGTGACTCATGCATTTTGTATTTCAAGTATCAAATGTTTGCCAAAAACAGTATTTAAAAAAGTAGGAAAATTGTTCAAAAGGGCTTGTGAATAGGTTGGGACTACCCACAGGCAGCTCTTACTTATGTTCTGACCACTTACGTAGGATTTCATGGCACTACTGTAGTATTCTGCTAGAAGTAGTGCTTAGCCACAGCAGCCCCACCTTACGCACTTGATGTCTTTTTCTCACATATATTGTACCTTCTTTAAATACACACACATTCGAATTTAATGCGATACTTTAAAGCAGTTGTGTTTTAAAGAGAAAAGCCTGCAGAGTAAACATTTTCCCTACAGAGCTACTGCTCCATAATTTTCTACACATTTCCTAATTTTCCTAGCACCATGCTTTGTCCTTCTAAATTTAAATGTAAAAAAAAGAAAAGTCAGCCATGTCAAAAGAATAATTTAGCTGATCCTTGAATAATGCATAATACTGTTTTAAATCAAATATTTCAATGTAAAGCTCCAGAATCAGGTCCACAAGAAGAAATAGGCTTCAATTCTCCTGGTGTTGACACCTTTTCACAGTTTCAACACCTGCAGGGTGACAGAGGAGGCCACTACACGTTCAAGACTCGGTAGGTTAGCTTAGATTTAGGCAGTTTTCCAAACCCATTCATACAGATCTCAGAATGCATCTGGATCTAATTTTCAGCTTCAAGCAAGGGTTACCTGATCCCAGAATATCGTGCATTGCATATACACAGCATGCATGTATTATAAACTCTTTTGTGAAAGCAGAGAATCATGTTGCCTTCATGGCGTGTGATGAGAGAGGACAATTTTTTTTCACTAGGGCCTGCGAATTGTACATATTTATAGAGGGTGTGACTTTCAGTGTCTATTTTCTGGATGCCTTAGAACAGGTGAAATATTTGGTGAAATATTTTTGCATGTTTGGTGACTCCTTTAATAGGTATCAAACAGTGCTTTTTCATTACTGATCATCTCTGCTTCTTCTTTCCCAGCATTCCTTTGGCACTTTCCCTCATGAACTGGCTCTTACACAGAGTCCTTTCTGATCCCTGGAAGAAGTACAATGTCATCTAAAAAGTGATGAAGCCGGAGTTCACAGAATCATAGAACGGTTTCTGTTGGAAGGGCCCTAAAAGATCACTGAGTTCCAACACCCCTGCCATGAGCAGGGACACCTTCCACTAAACCAGGCTGCCCAGGGCCCCATCCAACCTGGCCTTGAACACTTACAGGGATGGGGCATTCACAGCTTCTCTGGGTAACCTGTTCCAGCATCTCATACCCCATTCCTAATATTTAATCCAAATCTTCCCTCTTTTGGTTTAAAGTCATTACCCCCTTGTCCAATCACTGTGTGTCCTTGGAAAAAGTCTCTCTCCAGCTTTCTGGGAGGGGTCGAGGGAGGCTGCTGTAGGGTCTCCATGGAGCCTTCTCTACTCTGGCTGAACAACCCCAACTGTTGCAGCCTCTCTTCAGCACCTCTTGAGTGTTGCTCAAGCTTTCTGACCATCTTTGTGGACTCCTCCTCCTCCATGGGTTCATGTTGATTAGGGATACATTAAGTTGAAGGAGTCACAACTTCCATATATATGCAGAAGTGGTAAAATTAAGCATAATATTAACCTCTGAACTTCAGTTTAATAAACTAAAAACCTGACATGAAGCATATTTTATTCATTGTTTTGTCAACCACTTCACGTTTGTACCCTGTTCTTGCAAAATCTGTCAAAAGAACACACATGTAAAAGTATTGTGGGAAAGCATTTGATTTATTTTAGATTCATTTAATGAAATTTAGCAACCAGACAGCAAGTAGGAAAAACAACATCTGCATGCCCAGACAATTCTCTAAAGGCCTTTACCAACAGTTTTGTAAGAGGATCATTAACATCCTGCCAATGAAATTACCAAAATTGATTTCTTCATATTGACATGGGTGAAAGTAATAATACTTGAAGGAAATACTACATTTTAAGCATAGAAAGTGTACCTATTTTGCTGGTAATATAAACTTGTCCAAGTGTATGTATTCACATTGGGAGTGAATGCATACACAATATGGAAAATCTCAAACAAAATACAGATTGTATTTTTTAATACTCAAAGATTAAGGCATTGCTTCACTTGGGAAATCATGTTAATTGTTTAATGATGACAGCTGTAATATTAACATTTTTAACAAGGGGCCAGATTATTGCTTTACTATCCATGCATCATGCTACAAATGCTTTTTAACATCAGAGACTCAATATTTATCAAGAGAATTTGATTTAGTAATAACCAGTATAACAGTACTCCACAGTTTCCATTAATTTGATTGAATGTTATATCTGTCTAAGCAAACCAAGCATTAGGCGCTTCAGTGAAAGTCACTTGTCATAGAGAAAAATATAATGCATGAATATTTCATTAGTAGATGAATACCCATCAAAACTTTACTTGAAATGCCTGAAAGCACCTACTGAATGCTTGCCAGTTATTTCATAAAACAGAGATGGTAGTAATGCTGCTGTTGAAACAGGAAAAAATCTATTAGATCATTTAACATACTAAAACAATTATGGTATAATTATAAGGAACATAATTATATGTTCTTGATGTCTTTAACAGTGCAAGCCTCACTAATTAACATTAGAAATTCAATCAAAACAAATTATGCTTTAAAATTTAAGGATGAACTTAAAGAGAAAGATCACATTTACCAAGTCAAACAAATATAACTTTAAATTCCACGTGATAGTAGGCAAACTCTTCATATGTATGTTTGGAGTCTCTCTCTCTCTTTCCATCTTTTAAATGTTACTTAGTGTATTTGGAGTTATATTGAGAGAGAGAGAGAGAGATGTGTATACATACACTCAAATTACTTACCATTATAGAAAGCTATAGTGTCAGTTTTGCCTGAGACAAAATCCAATAGAGATTCTTCTGGCCTTTAGTTTAAACGTTAAAGGAAGAGATTCATATTATTCCTACTGTAATTGGGTGTTCTCTGCATATCCCTGCATTGTGTATAAACTTACCATAAAATTTTAATCTCTAACACTACCCTTGGTTTCTGTTTTACTGTTCTCTGTTGCTTTTCACCTCTCAAAACTATGGGACATTTTATAGAACCAAAAAAGTACCAGTTTTGGGGGAAAACATTCAATTCTTTTAAAAAGTTTAGGTATGTCATGTCATTAGGACAACAAAGAAGATCTGCCCAAACCTTCCCCTGTATAAACTATTCTCTTTGAAAACATCTGTTTTACTGAACTGGAATTAGCCTAATTGCTTCAATCCTGTTGTCATTCTCAGTTTTCCACTGCAAGGGATTTCTCTAAGGCTCAAGCTGGTTCCAGTCAAAATATGCAGGTTCTTTGTTTTGTTTCTTTATAAACAAATGTGTTTCACATCAAATATGCATCTGTGCCTCTGTCTCAGTTGCCACTGTGCTTCACAGGAAGGATGGGCACTTTCCATATAGTCCCTGCATCCCTTCAGAGAGGGGCCTTCCAACCAACTGGGCTGCATTTCTCTGGACATGTCCAGTGAAGCCCAGCTCTGGGAGCAGCACAACCAGTCAAAGTGTACAGAGCAGGAGCACTTGAAAACTTTGGAAATATATAGAGTAAGATTTTTGTTTGTTTCTTTAATATTAGAGTGTTAGATACAAAAAAAAAATAATAATTAAAAAAAAATCTTAATTTCTTATGGAGTGGAAAATCCCCATTTTTGGCTAGCTCTTTTCCTAGACTGTTACTGGTCATCTGATAAGCTTTTCTATTTGTTCAATAATCTCATAAATTCAACAGAATACTTACAGGGTATTTTCCTCTCACAGTGTGGAGGTTAAAAAGAGAAAGAGGTTCAGTTATTGACATTGCATTAAACAGACGAATGTAAGAAACCTTATGAACTAGAGAATAACAAAATTCTCCATAAAACATAGAGCATTGAAATACTATTCAACATATTTATATTTGTACTGGGACTGGACCCTAGCAAACATACTTCAAATACATCCCTCTCTCTTGCATTGAAAAATTCCAGAACGGCATCATCATTAATAAGAACACAAAAATGGAAACCTCCAAGACTTGGTTTCTCTCTTTAAAACAAAATAGTAGCATATAGAGTAAGCACAGCACGTACTCCACACTCCTTTTCTCAAATTAACTAAAGCAGAACTATTATCTAATTAATAATTTTGCCATTTTCTGCTGCTGTTTTAAGTGGATACACACATTCAAAGGTCTGATAATGAATAATGCTGAACACTGTAGGCACCAGCCAGTTCCCTAAATGTAGGAGACCAGTGAAAACTGAGAGACCTTCAGATATCCCAGTCCAGTCAGTAATCCCAGTGCAGGCAGGTGGGAGTGTAGGAGGTGCTTGCACCTTTTGGCACAGCCAGACCCGCAGCAGCTCCTCCAGGTGACTCATCAGTCAGCTGATCCTCACCATGTCTCTCCAGGTCTGCCAACCTCTCGTCAAAGGTAGCACCACTTTGGTGAGCTTAACTCCATGTTCCTGGCTAGCTTGGCACTTTGGGGTACAAACCCCAGTGCAATGTAAGACATCAAAAATACTAGGAGAGTTAACATGATTATAGCTTATTCCAATTTAATCCTCAAAAAAAATCTTGATGTGAGGACTATGAGATTTCAAATCTTTATTGACCATTAGAAAAGCTGGTACTTTAGACCCAAGTATATTCCTAGAAACACTGGACTTTATCAAAGCACATCAGCCACAGCAGTGATCAGTGCCAGTGAAGATGTGTAAATTTTTCACAGAATAATTGCATTGGAGTATTTGAATTCTAAGAAGAAAATTCAGACAACTCCTTGCATAATTTGATTAATCAACACCTCCTCAGTGAATAAAGAGTCTCTCATGCTATTAGAGGTTGAATGGATTCAAGAACTATGCTGGAGAATGACAGCAAAAATTCACTGCATAACACAGAAACAAACTTGTCAAGTCCCCCACATATAGGACTGCTTTGTATTTCAGGTTCTATTCCATTCTTCCACAGAACCAGTGATGGGATATCTTAATCCTCAATATAAGCCCTTTAAATATTGCAGTGTAATGCTTTTGCTGTTACATGTCAAAATATCCCTGTTGTGGTAGGGCTGCCTGGTCTGGTTTAACCCCTTCACCACAGAATGTTTCTTAGTGCAGCTGGAGTGTGGAGAAACCCTGTACAGTTTTTCCCTGACAATTTCTATACTACACTACTCTTCCTTCTGTGAACTGGGGTTTTCAAAACAATTTTATTCACATGTGATTTTCATATGGTCAGCTGTGCAATACAATAGGCTTCTGTTATTTGGTTTAGCTTGCAAATGTTTTTAGTAAGGCTTATAATAAAATATTTTCCAATGCCTGCCATCATCTTTCCTCTTCTGAAGAACCACCAAAATACCTCTGTGTCCCTGGCATGCATTTTGATGGTATTTGGAATGGCAGCACACAGTGACAAATAAATAAATAAATGGTGATAAAGAAAAGAAAAGTTACATCTATTTCACTTGGAAAGAAATTATTACAAAGCAGCTGATTACAATTGAAGAGAAGATGTAGAAAGGCAAAATGCTAGAAGTATCAATTGGAGTGAATTAACTGGGGTACTCAGGCACGGTCTCAAGAAAAGGATTGACTATCAGGAGTAGTTTTTGTGGTGTGAAAACTTGCATTCCATTTCTTCAGCACACAGAAGAGCAATCTACCTGTTTTTCCCAAAAGTACAAAAGCAATCAGGTATTTTCCCAGTCTATTGCCTGCTAAGAGAGATGAGGAACCCTAGAATAAACAGGAATGAAAAATACCAGAAAATCTTTATTGAACACTAGTACATTTTCAAGAAATATTTCTCATAAATTTTGTCTTAAAAATGAAATTTTCAAAACACTTTTGGAAGAAAAATATAGCTCTCATTGTTGATTTGCTTATTTGGCAAATAAAGGGAGAAGTAGTAGAAAAAACATTTTGGATGCTGCAGGGAACTCAGACTGAGTTTCTCATAGAGTTTTCTTTTCCAAATTTTATCTAGCTATTTCAGTAATTTAAAAGATGGTTTTAATCAGAAATTCCAATACACGTACTAATAATTTTAATTTTTTCTCTTCTGCTTACACCCTGTTGTGGCATTAATTACAGTTGCTTCAGTAACTTCCCTTAACATCTTCTGCCTGTGTATCACCAAGTTAAATATGTCTAGTCTTCACCAGGTCCAGGAAGGATTTCTGTGGGAATGTGAGGGAGATTTCCAAATCTGCTGGTCTGAAAGAGACTGACTTTCCTTTTCAGACTTGAAAATGTTAAACTATTTTTTTCCCAGAGTTACCTGAGATTCACATGTACTGCACATTTCTTCAGTATTTTAAAGCTGTAATTAAATGGGTTTAGCAAAGAGAAAATTAGTCTAGAAGGTGAATATCCTAGCCTTAAGACCTAATACTCTGAGCCCATGTTAATTTTTATTTTACTTCTGGAAATATAGTGGTACCTTTGTATTAGGTGCAAGGATTTCAACATCTTGTCAAAATATTCTACCATAGCAGAATTAATATTCTTTAACGTATTTTATCCAGTGATCAGGAAAAAGAAAAAGTAAACTCCCTCCAGAATAAGCTTACTGCATTCATAAATTACTTGCTAGATAGATTTTAATCAATATTATCCATGCAATGTGATGCATAACAAGAACAGAATTTGCTGTACTGGGACAGTGACAAAGCAGAGTACTTACTTACCCTGTAATGGCCATTCAGATCAGAAAAGAAAAGGGGAGGCACACCAAACCAATTGAGACACCAAGGCATTCTGACCTAATGACCAGGGTCTTGGAAAAGTGGTTGTTAAATATTCACAGCTGTTAATTCTAGAAGTTTCACTGTAAGATAACACCAATGAAATGAGGGCAAAGTCAATACTGGTGTATTTAATTTAATGGCATGGAGACCATGTAGCTATAGTATTTTCATATGTATCCACTTAGGAACTATAACTTGTGGTGTACTTTAAGACTGTGCGAAGAGGTGCAATAGTAATGAAAGGAGAAAGCAGCATCTGTCCTCAGAACTTGCTTTCCCAAGAGACAAGCATGAGAGCAGAAGGAGTAGCAGAGAGTTGGCTCAAGAGGCATTTTGCCATCTGAAAGAGAGTAAAAAGGCTGAGCTACAGGTAATATGAGAAGAGATGCCATACCTGTCATCCTTCAAGGAGTACTCAAAGAGGATGGGCTCAATAGGGAAGTGCCAGTCTCCATAAGGGTAAGTTTCCATCCTCAGCAGTTAAAGTGGGGAGCTGCACTTAGTGCTGTGCATATACTTTCAAGCAGGAAATCTGACATCACTCATTTGTCACATTGTGATGTAACAGGCTGTGATTCACATCTCTTTAGAAACACTTTCCTGCCATGGAATATGGAACTGTGGCCCTCAAGGGAGAATAACAGCATGAAATCTGTGGGTGATGTGCTCCTAATGAAATCAGTATTTTCTTCAAACCTTCCTCTGAAGCCCAAAATTTCTTCTGGACCTGAACGTTCAGCATTTATTTTCATAGTTACTTAAGTATCAAAAAGATTTCAAGATAAGGATTGCAGCTAATTTCTGACTTGCCCATCTGAAAGACATCCCAGTTCTCCTCAGTAATGCAAACCTTACCTATTTTATTAACCAAAGCAAAAGATACTACAATGGTAGTGCTCCACAGTGTCTTGCTGTCCAGGTTTCAGATAGGATAGGATTAATTTTCTTCCTGGAAGCTAGTAGTACAGTGCTGTGGTTTTTGGATTTAGTATCCAAATTATATTGATAACACACTGTTTTGGCTGTTTCTGAGCTAAGTCAAGAACTTTTCAGCTTCTCACACCTCCCCAACAGCGAGTTGGCTGAGGAGAGAGACACGAGAAACTGAGAGGAGACACAGCCCGGACAGCTGACCCAAAGTGACCAAAGAGACATTCCATATCATGTGACATCATAACCCAAGGGGAAAGGTGGGCCAGGGCTGCAGCTCAGGACTGGCTGGGCATCAGCCCTAGGAATGCTAGGATTCATTAATTCTGAATTCATTGCTTCCTGGAGGCTGACAGGAGGTGGTTTTAGCTGATCCATTTTACTGTGCAGTGCAACATGCAGATATCCAGTTACCAATCCCCAACAAATAAAGCAGTAACCAGCAATATAACTGAACGTGCTAACAGAATTTTCTGAATTTGTCCTGCAAATGTCAGTGTACTGGTTCAATCAGCTGATGGCAGCATCCTGATGAAAATTATTCATTAGTTCTAGATCAAGTTAAAATAAAGCAATTAAAATTCCCTTACACAGTCCATGGAACAAGTAGATTTAAAAACATTCACTGTGTTGATTAGCCATTTAACAAAGAGTAAGTATTGTTGATTCTAGAAGTCTTTTTTTCCCCATCAGAGAACAAGCCTTAACGTACTGGAGGTCACATTTTAGATCTAAAATATGGAGATAATGAGACTCATTTCTTTTTTACAGTGCTTTAAAATCTCCTGATGAAAAGTGCTATATAAGACCTTGACATTATTATGATTAATGCTCATAATCACCATCTTGTCAGTACTTTTTCCCCTTCTGACCTTGTAGTTTCCATGTAGTAAAAGGCACTTACCTCACTGCTTGATCAAGCTCTTAAGACAGCTCAGGCAGCAGGTTTATGCCTCCTTTCCAGGAGGTGGATTCAAGAATCTACCTAGGTGGCTTGATAAAAGGAATGGGATGCTCTGAAAAAGAAAAAAAAAAGAAAAAAATTAAAAAGTCATTGATTCTTATTTATCCAAGAAAGTTTTTCTTCTCCTCCACTGTCAGGCTTTTTTCTCCTTGGGTCACTGTCCCTTTAGGTAGGACATCCATGGAAATCATCTTTAGTGGTTTCATTTGAGAGGGGATGCATTAAGGCTAGTGTTTTAGCAATGGGACCGCTTGTTCAGCAGCACTCATTCCACTGCTACAACTTCAGGCTTGTGGGCAAAAGTTGGGGTTATCTCTGGTGGATTTTGGCTATTGGGCATAAGCTGCTGAGTTGCAGCCTCATCAGATACCGGATTTGGAACAACACTGTGGAGAGAAGTCAGAGTTTAAGGAATTGTGTGAGTTACACTTAGATGGTTTTCTGCTTGTACCGGCACTGCTGTTTCTCGCAGGCTGCAAAACTGCAGCCTGGCAGGAAGCAAGTGACTTTTACAGGAGCTGCATCCTTATGTGAGGTCTTAGTTCTACTGCCCCACCCTAAAGCAAAACGCAAATTCAATGAATAAAATCCTGATCTCAGCAGAATTAATGACAAAACCTCCTCTAGCACTGGCTAGACAGATGTCATCTCTCCTTTGGCTGTGCAAAGAAGTATTCTGGAAAGCTTTGTTCACACAGACAGAACACTGTCTAGGTTTTTTAAAAATGCACATATTTCAAAAATATGCACGGAACAAAATCATGAATCCAGAGAAAACCAATTTTTTTTTAATAGATGCATTTGAAAGCTTAACTACTGTACACTTTTCCCTACAGAAAAGCTCCCATTACCAGCCAGGGCTTATTGAGTGTAAATCCATTTATAATGAGCTTCACTCATACTCTTTTCTGTAAAACTAAGAAAGGATGGGATTTTTTGTACTGAAGGTGTTTGAATATGAGATAAGAGCGGATATAAAGTTCCTCCTTCTTTACTCACATATCTATAATTGAGCTGTTCCTAAATAAGAACATTAAAGTATTCCTTTGAGTGAAGGGTGACAAATTTCTTTCCTACTTTATACTATTCCACTGTGGTAGAATATTAAACTTAAATGAATCTTAGCTACTTTAAAATATTTTAAATTAAACTTACCAATGTATGAATCAATATAAATTATCAATGTTTATATTAAATTCATCAATATAAATGTGATACAAACTACTTCGATTTAAAGCTTATATAAAGAGATATGATTTCATATCATATTTGATTTCCATGTAACAATATTAATATATCACTACACCAGTGCAGGATCCAAACTTACAGGAAACTGTAGAAAATGGATATCCTGAAACAAAGAGACCAAGTAGGTACTTCTCTGTCACTGCAGATTAACTAAATATTATTTTATGAACTTGCTTCTTTTCTGTTGCAATGTTTGTATCTGTGTTTCTAGGTAGTGTTTCTCCTTATGAAACAGATCGGAATGCATTAAGAAAACACTTACTGATATTGTAAATAGAATAGCTGAGCAAGATTATCAAGTAAAGCAACATGATGAAATCAAGTTCATTTATTTTATCTTTCTGTTAGTTCATGTCTTGCTACTGTAAGTAGAATCCATTTGCATTCTAGGTAATGTGACTGACCTAGGAATGCCAGTTCCCTAAGTTCTGGCAAGAAGAAATTTGTTACATATTTAAAATGAGGAGAGGTCAGCATTTTCAGGCTATAATCTAGCACTGCTAGAGCAGGCTCCCCACTCACAAAACTGATGTACTGCTTGTGGTGGTATATCCATAATTCTGAGCCAAAACATTAGTTGATATATTTCCCTCTGGAAAATTAGAGTTAATTTCCTAAGTTAATGAAACTACATGATGGTTTTGGCATTAACAAACATATGACCTACATTTTCCACAAAGCAGTAGCCAACTACAAGCATTTTTTTAAAATACAAATATCTCTGGAAAAACTTACTGTAATAAATTCAATCAAATTCTGTTGTTAGGAGGAAAACTCCCTAGATTTAACTGAAACTTAAACCAGGAAACATATATTCGGAATAAATGTATAAGTATTTATGTTTTTTGTCTACTAAAGTTCCAGAATTCCAAGACAAATTCTCAGAACTACATACATTCCGATGTTTATTGAGGTCTAAAATAATTGTGGTTACACATATTTGTAGTTGTTTTCACAAACAGATAAGATATTTAGAGGCACATAAACAGAATACCCAGGGAGCAGATTTTCCCTTTTCATTGCAATTTTCCTATGCCAAGACAGACTACAGTAGTCAGAACATCTAAATATTATAAAGAATTAGAGGGAAATCCACTTTGATATTTTTTCCTCTAAAATTGCCTAGATATAGGCTAATTTCAAACAGGTTAGATATTCAACTGCAGGACAAGACCTGCAGACCAGCTGGTTTTGTCTTACCTTGCAAATAAGAGCAGCAGGTGGTTAGGGTCTCATGTATCTGCATTTTACCTTTGCAGCCATCCTTAATGCTGTTTTAACTTGGGTACTACTGGAAGAGAGGTGGGGAAAGGGGAGAAGTGAGTTTGATGATACAAGTCTTATTTCATAAGAAGAAATATCCTAATTAAAAGAGGAGCAAAAAAGGCCTCTAATTAGCAGTAGTTGCTTAACTATTACTCAGGAAAGAGACGAGGAGTTAATGAAAATAATACATGAATAAATATATTCTCATTCTTCAAAATGCCTCCCTCACAGTAAATGTTTAAGCATATGTGTAGGCCGTTGTAGAGGAACTGTGAATAGTGCCATCAGAGCTTGGTCTTTGGAAAATTTAGTCATCCAACAAATTTAATAAGTCCCCAAACTGACATTAAAATCTTCAGTTTTCTTGATAGCCACAGGCCGGTGATCAACCCTCTTCCATGCCAGATCAGTCACTCTCCACTCACACTCAGATGTCTCTCCCAGATAACCTTGACTTATATTATTTTTACATTTCTTTGTACATTTTTCTCATTGCTTTGCTGAATTAGTTGTGTTTATTTTTACCTCATTCTGCCAGCTGCACAGATACCACTAGCTGTGAGACAAAAACCTTCACAGCTGGAAACAGCCTAAAAAAAGCACTGGGATGATGCCACAGATACACAGCATCAATTAGCAGCGGGAGCAGCTGTTGCAGCAAGCAAAGACCTTCCTGTGTTTGGTTTGCTCCCTTGTCATTTAGCATCAGATGACACCACTCCTCATCAGGATGCAGTCATTGCACGCGTGCTGCACAACAGTCATTCCAGCACACAGGGCCAGAATAAGTCTTTGGAGCCACTTATATGCAGCATAAGCTCTATTTTGAGACTGTAAGTAGTGCACAGGGCGTTTTTGCTGGCCCTAACACATCTAAGCATCCCTAATGGGGAGCAAAGCACAGTGAGAGAGCTTAGTCACTGAGGAGCTGCCCTATTTTTAGGTAGCCCAGATTTATGAGAGTTCTCTGTCGTCTCAATGACAGTGTCCCAAGGACAATATATGGCACAGAGGCCTCAAAAGTCACTGATGATGCTATACAAAGCTGAGAGAGTGTTGTTTGCATGTAGTCATCTTTCAAACTGTAGCAAAGATGGTAGCTCAAGCTTCTGCTACTTGTCCATGATTTCACAGGGAGGCAGACAGAAAGAGGGCAGGGATGAGGGCCTGAGAAGGAAAAAAAGAGCATGCAAGGGAGAGGAAGAGAGAGGAGAGAGAAAAGGACACGTTAAACTTGGGTTGTAAATTAAAGGTCAGATAATGAGCCTGTTTCAATAAATTAGTGTTGTTAAACCAAACACACTTATCCTCCCAATACTGTGTGTGTATGCAGGTTCATATCCTAAATGATGTTCCACCAGGAATCCAAGACACTGTCACGCATCAATCTGTAATAAACCTGCTCTGGGTCATGAACAGAATCACTTGAAATGCCTTGCCAGAAAGACTTCCTAAATGAGAAAACATATGTAGGTACTGTGTATAAAGCATTTGGAGGGAACCATAAGATGAAACGCATTGAAATAAGCTTGTCTAAAACAAATTGTAGCTTGGAAATACACTGAAATTTCAGTGCTGTCTAGGAAGGATGTTCTGTAGGTGGGATTTTGCTGGAGAGGTGACTCATGTTAATTCCCTCAAACTCTTCTCTCAATTCTCAATATATGCAAAATTAAGGATAAAAGTTATTACAAGATTCCAATAGGTCTTTCCGAAGTACAAGTAGAGCATAGAAGAAAATAAGGAAATATTCAACCATGTTTTTGTGTATAGATGGAAATGGCATAATCACGAAATACAACACAGTTGTAAAATAAGTTCTTTATCATTGAATTGTTGCATAGTTCTAAACATAGTTGTACTGAATCCAACCTCAAATTAATTGAGGTTTAATAGTTTTAAATGATTCTTTAAGGGAAATTAGTAATGAAGAGTCAAGTCCCTCACGGTTGAATCACCAGGAAAATATGAAGTGAGGCATTTAATCTCAGCTCACAATGGGACAGTTCCTCAAGAGAACCAGTAATCTTTATATTACTCACACAAATAACAGGAAGTTTAGGGGATTTTTTTCCTTAGAAAGTAATCCTCTGAGCTCCAGTAAATGCCAGTGCCAGACCAGGAGAAGTGCATTTTCCATGCCTAAGTGTTTCATTCCTCCTGTATTTTAAAGCCTCAATGAAAATGTTAATTACCTCACCATGACTGTTTCACAGACCATAATTCATGTAACTTCAAAAATTCTCAACAAGAAGACAAAGTCAAAAAAGCCACAATTTCTTCTCTTAACTTGCTAAAAGCAGTCCACTGAGTAAAACTCAGCCGTAATTGTCATCATTCACATTGAAAAATGTTTAAACCCTCAAAATATCTGGGAAAAAAAAGTGTTGTAGGTAATCCAAGCTGTGCCAATTTTTATAGCTAGAGGTACCATGTCTTTGCTGAACCACCTTCATACTGATTTTCTTGCCTAAGACTGCCCAAAATTCTTGAATCTCTTTTCCTGCTGAGCCCAGGGTGTTGGGTCTGCTTGATCCCCCACACCCTCTCTCACCTTATGGTGGTGGCAATGTCTTTTTCCCCTATCCCTTGACATCACTCCCAGCATTGGGCTGCTCAGTGTACAGCAGCCAGCCTCCTCTCACTTTAGAGGAAGTGAGTGATGTGACCTCCTCAGATCAGGCTGGGGCTCCTGTGGGACAGCCTATCCATCTAATGCAAGAGGGTGTGTATGTCAAACACAAAGCCTCAGTGTATGTGCAGCCCAAGTAAACCTGACAGGGCTCCTTGCCTCTTAACATCTTTGCTGTCTGGAGTTACAGCCTTTGAATACACTGCATGCAGCTTCTGAGGTGCACACCAATTTTAACACAAATTTACCTTTACACTTTGTGTTGGGACTGCTGGTGGTGATGTCAATATAAACATTTCTATTCTAGTTCTATTATGAAAGGACATTTGCTCACTGTTTTAATCATCACACTTCAGCTGATCTAAAGAGCTGGATTAAATGAAAAATGTTTCTCTCACTGGATATTACTGGTGCAAATCCAACTGGTTTAAAATAAAAGAAGACTACCTGGTAGAAGTTATTGTATACCTTGTGAAGTGGAAGGTTATGTGCAGGCATCACACTACAAAAACTCTCCCCAGCTAGAATCTGGCCACAGTCGTGTGGCAGTCTCAGATGAAAATCAAATAACACAAGATCATCAGAGACCACATCAATCTTTTATCCACAACAGGTGGATGTTTGGCCTGTGAAGAACATGTGTGAGCACAGAAGGACAGGAGTGCTGCTACCACCCCTGTCTGCACTGTGCATGGACTGTGAACAAACTTAGGGCCTCTACTCCTTGGGCTGTCAGTGCAGGGCTTTTCACAAACACTAAATTCACGTAAAAGTGCTGTAAAGTTTTATTAGGGAAAAAACACCCTTTAAACAGCTGGTTCCGTTCTCTGCTGAAGGAAACCTTTCTCCTTGAACAGTCAAAAGTGCTTGGACCAAGACAAAAGTACATTGGGAAAGTTTAGCAGAAACTGGCACCAAGCTAAACAGTAATTTCCACATGCCAAGTGTCACTAGCTCCTTACTTTGGTTATAAATCAGGTGTGCCCATGTGTTTTCTACACTTAAAACAATGGTCACTGACTTATACCTGAGTTCATGCTTCACTCTCCCACAGTTCAGACTAAGCCAAGATGTTATATAGCACCATGTATTAAGTGAAACTGCTCTCAAGATCTTATCAAATTAAACTAAACAATGTTACATTGCTCAGTGGGGTTATTTTCTCTTTTTATTTCAGAGAAATAGTAGGTGATTTTAACTATTATAGCTGAAAACAAAATGAAAACGCCATCACTTTCTCATTTATTTTCCACATTTCTATTACCATATGGCAGGCAATGAAGCAGTAAAATAACATTAAAAAATGCACAAAGATGCATAAGTGCATCCTTGGCCCATTGGGCTTTTATGGCTAATTTCGTATATATTCAATGTCTAAAAATATATTAGGGCAAATTGATAGATAGATAAAGGTACTGAAGAGCCCAAGAGTCTAATTCTAACTCATTTATGCTGAAAATCTGCACATGTCCTGTGCAAATAGTATGAAAATAAAGTGAATTGCCCATGCACCTTTTTTACAAAAGTGAAGTGCTTCCTCGTGCTTTGACACTCGATGTGTCTTTAAAAAGCTGCCTCTGTAAGTTAGATTCAAGAGGACTATGCAGGACCTTGATACCACTTTAAGAACCCAAATCAAAAATACAAAATTCAAATCCTCAAAACTTCAGCAAGTTTCCACAAGAGAGACGACCTAGGAGACTGAGTTTCTGCACAGAGAATGAGCAGAAGTGCTCAGGTCCTGAAAGCCCCCAGCAATTTGGTGTCTATCTCACATCTAAATGCACTGACATTCCCAGAACGGGTTTTCTACCACCTACCTCACCTTCAAGAGCTGACGTGTCAGGATGGCAAACCTCAGATAAAGTGTGGCCATTCCCTCAACCAAACCCTTCTTTTCCCAGCCAGTAATAGTAGTAGTAGCAGCAGCAGTAGTAGCAGTAGTAGTAGTAGTAGTAGTAGTACTAGCATCACAAGTGATTCCTTGGGATCAGGGTGAAATCCCCCTTAGACTTCTGTATTTCTGTATTCCATGTGAGCATCTTAACCATCAAACTGCATCAAGCTGCCCTGTTCTGCAGAAGCACATCAGAGACATGCCTCACCCTTCACACATAATTGTGGATTTACAAGGTTTTAGAAACACACATTCCTCTTCTCCAAGATGACATTGGACAGGGGACAGAGAGGCAATTCAGTAAGTGGGAGGGGATGATACTCATTTGGCAGTCATGTCCCTAATGCTCCTTGGTATTTCTTCCCACACATAATTAGGGTTGCTCTTCACCCTGCTCCCTAATTTTTTCATCAAGAAAATGTGAGATTGTTGATGTATATTCAGTGTGTGGCAAGACACTTGGAAGTTGGATACTGCCTTGCAAATCCTTCTTGATCAGTCTCAGATCAACTGTTTAAGGAAACAAAACTGTAGTTTTTGAGCCATTTATTTCATTTTCAGTTAACTCAATACGGTTTATCACTTTCAATAAATAGAACTCACATGTCCATGTACCTTCAGAAACTGAGGCCTCAGCTGATTTTGAAGCCATGGATTAGGGTGCTAAATTATTAAGAATCCATAGGAAATTTTATCAAATATGACTTCCCTCAGTATTTGCAAAAGACTGAAATAGCTAGAGATAAAAAACCTCAGACCTCATTAAATAGCGTAAGATCTCACTCTTGCCTCTACACTGAAAACTGTAAAATAGATTATGTAATGTAAGAACAAGCTATAATTGGATGAAGTGAGACTAAAAAATTGCAGGTTTATGTTCCCCCTAATATTAATTCTCTGCCAAAGCACTTCATTAAATCTCAGTTACAGGTCAGAGTAGCACCATGAAATAGCAGGATATGTTAAATAATTATGTACTAAGCGTGGGTCTATACTGCCTCCCTTCACTTTGTGAAAAAGGTAAATGAGATTTTGTGAGGCAAAAATTCCATATCCACCAGACATTTATAGATCAGGAGAAGGAAATAGATTTGGCTGCAGGATCCCCTGGTGTTCTTCCTCCATAAAGTATTTTCTCAGGTTACCTATGAAATCAGTGAAGCAATGGTAGATTTGTTCCTAAAACATGCAGCAAGAAAAAATTAAAATGAAGGGAAACATATACCTTTGTTTCTTCTTAGATGAAAAAATATTTGATAATTCTTTTGTGTTTTCAGTCATTTGACTGAAAAAACCCAGCTGAGCAGCGTAAGGTAATAAGAAAGTGGGGAATATCTGGGTCTGTAAAGGCAAACATGGTGCTTGGCTCTTCCCTAATGCATGGAAGACTTAGTACTGAAGAAGGGCAGTCATACCATGCAAGTCTCCTTCAGTTTGCAGATCTAAGGTATTCGACCTGGATCTGTGCTCTTGACAGAAGAAAGGATCCCACATCAATGATATTTTTGGTTTCCACTCTGGCCAGCTGGTATTGGCTTTGTGTTCCTCTAACCCTTGCTAATACAGGGCATGTTCTACCTCAGCAACTAGAGCAAGAAATCATTAGTTTTTAAGTGAATAGGCTGGTTGTGGTTTTTTTCAATTAACAGTTTAAAAGTTCAAACTACACTATCATCTAGAGTTTGTATTTTTTTTCTCTGATCTACTTTATTATAATAAAATTGGCCGCATTATGTAGAGATGGTTTTATTCAGCTTTACTGCTGCTGAACACTCAGGCTGGATAATTGGCTACCTTATACATGCATAGTCGTAAATGAAGCTTAAAATGTGGTCCTTTACACTCAGCATAATTTGGAGGGAAAAGCATCCTAGACAGATGTCTACTCCATGGTTTATAAGAGTATGTGATACCATCCGCACTTTTCACAGCTAAACCCTTGAAAACTGGGAGATTGACAAAGGGACCCAAACGTGAAGAGCATTCATTAAAAGATGTAAATAGTCAAGATCCGCGCTGTTTTGTTTCAATCTTTTTTATCCTGTTGAAAACAGGAAAGCCTCCTGTCATGCAGGCTCAGGGATTTTCAGGGCCTGATAAAGGTTAGTGACATTTTCAATTCATGTTTGTTTTCATTCTTCTAATCATGAACCCTGTGTCAGCCTGAGAAACCAGCTGAGCTTAATCCATAACCTTTTACAAGTGAAACATTAACTCGCAACATGTTCTGTTGTGTTTTTAAAGCAATAAAAAATCAAAGGGTGGGGGAAAAAGAGCCACAACATACATGATAAAACGTAGCAGCAACCAAATGTGAAGGTTACTTGAAAGCAGTTATAGTTGTGGACAGTAGCATATTTTTAGGTCATTAAATTCATCATGTTCATGTCATAACTGCTGGCTTTTTTCACAAAAATATTCAGGACAGAAGAACAGAGGCAAAAATGTAGGAAGAGCCAAGTACACATTATCTAGAATCTTATCCTATATTTTGATAAATAATCTGACACATTTCTAAACCATCATTTTTGATTAGTATTAACTATGGAGAAAATATCCAGCTAGCTTCTTCTCTTTCCTTCTGCAGATTAACTCATCCCACTAGTTTGCCCTGCAAGTTTCACCAGGTGAGTGGACAATGCTTTAGGGTTTTATGTCATTACAGTGCAACAGGGTGAATTTTGTGCAAGGGCAGACTAATGGCCACATATGGCAATCTTCCTGCCCCACCAAGCATGTGGAATGGCACACACTGAGCAAACATGGAGAGAACAGCTCTGACTACAAAGCACACAGGGTCAAGGAAGGATAATTATTTCTCCAGCTTGTAAAAGCCATCATGGAGAAAACCTGACCTCCTGTGTCTCTGTTGGATAACAAATACAATACATGTGTATTGAGGAGGTTCTCAAGTTGCAAACTTTTATTACTTAGGACAAGAAAACATGTTAATTCATAGAGAAAAATAAAGAAACAGCAGTCAGAAGCTGTCTGAAACAGAACAGTAGGACATAAATAAAAACGTATCTGATTTTAAAAACCAAACAACCTAAGAAGAAAAGGGAGCCCTAAGGAAAAGTGACTATTAAGTATGAATTAATGTATGTACTGCAGATAGTTCCTGTGAAAAAGAAACCTAAACACTGGCTTTGTAAAATATTGCTGATATATCTGAGATTATAAAGAGATGCAAAATAAGGGATATTTAACAGGATTTCTTTCCCTTTCCTGACCGCCTGTGTTCAAAACATCTTTGGATTCTCTATTTCTGTGTGACTGGATTTAAAGAATAGGCTGGAAAATTGTAAAGCAGAGGGAGAAGAGAAAGGGATAAAGGAAATAACTGAAATGTAGGCAGAGAGATGTGTACACACACATATGCAGTAAAATCCTAGAAGGGCCATTTCCTTAGCAAACCAGTCTAGAACATTCAGACATAATTAGAGAAAGCTGACATGTGAAGAAAAAAGTAGAAGGATGTTACTCTACTGATGATGCACCAGGATGTGATGCTGTTTCCCCAGCCAGGCTGCCTGACCGTGACACTTGGCCAGTTCCTATGTGCCCACTGGCCACCACAGCATCGAGACTTCCTCGTTTAGCTCAACGCTAAGAAAATTAAAAATGTTGAAGCTGGGGCTGACAGAAACAGCAAAGTATTACATTACCTGCTGCATGTTGCTCTCTTGTGCAGCAAAAGTTTGGCATGGAGAGCAGGACCCATCACCTGCAAGCAAATCAGCAGAGAAATCAGTCACTGTATCTGCCAAATGCTTTTCCCTCTGGTTTGTCAGACAAAATTACTGGTTAGACGGGAGGCACACAGCCACAATCCAACCCTGTCTTCAGAAGCAGAGCTCAGAGGGAAACCAGAGTTCCAGGTCCTGCTTAATTACCTGACCTGCTCTTGGGGCAACATAACTAATTATCAAAGACCTAGTGTAGCATTGCCATCAAATCCAGAATAGGTAAAAAGAGGCTTGGGAGGATTAAAAAGGCTTTTATAGCTGGGGAAGTGCGTATGAAAGAAAGTCTATTAACAGATGAGGGGGATGAAATTAATTGCAACTCAAAAAATAGGTAAGATAATAGTCTTGCTAAATAAAAAATAGAAGGAAAAAATGAACTGTAAGGTCCACCAAAAACAACCATTGGTAATCACATGTAAGACTCTACAATTTAAATATTTATTTATACACTTTAAATTTGCAATTTAAATTTGCAATTTAAATTTACAATTTAATTATTTCTACAATTTAAATATTTCATTCATTCTTATATATTGTGAGAATTAGCTAACAAATTTATTCACTCACTGATTATTATAACTTCAGAAAGTACATCTGCATATTCAAGCATGACCTGTGATGGTGTCCTAGCATTTTCCAGAGGCTTCTCTAGTTTGACTTGTATCTTTGTGATCTCACCAAGCCATCCATCATCTATCTGATCTTCATGTTGACTAGCCTTCCCCATGTTATTTCTCCCTTAATGCTTCTCTAATTTCTTTTCTGAGTGTTTTTCAATTCATACAAATATTGTCAGATAGTTTTTGAGAGTCCCTTTGACTGTATTTCTACTACTAAAGAGCATTTATCTTTAGGACTTATGTCAGTGTATGAACTTGTCTTTTTCAACATATTTAGGATGATTCATGTCCCTGGTTAGTTGCCCATTCTCACCTCCAGAACTGACTGTATTGCATCTGTCACTGCAGTACAGAACATCGTGCTGTTAATGTGTCTGAGAACAGTTAAGACAGCCACATCACTGGAAACCCCTGGTCCTTTCATCTTTCAAAATTGTTTCACAGGAGGTTCAAAATAAACTTAATATTTCTGTTGAAATGGTATTTTTTAATGCCCAGTCCAATGGAATCATTCCTTCTCATTTGTTCTTCACACTGTGGTTTGATACTGATGATAGCGGCCTGTGGTGAGTTCAGTGGCATGCTGTTGAATCTGCCAGCATCTCATAACTTTTGAGATAAGAGGCGTCAAGTGCTTTCTAAATAATAAATAAAATATGTATTTAGTGGGTGATTATGTTTTTTCAGTTATGTGGTTTCAGCACTGTGAATGGTTTAGGTGCCTTCCCCTCCTCTGCCACAAGCTTTCTGTACCATGGCAATATCCTCAGCATTTGCTTCCTGTGATCATATAATACAAGGACATGAATTTTTCTTGGAAGGGATATCAATAAGATGGCTCAGCTGTAACACTCTTACATCCACATTCTTTGTCATGGATCAAAAAAATTCCCTTCATCCAGTCACAAATGGCCAATTTAAACATTCATACACAGTCACATTTTCACAAGTTTGGCGTGAAAGCCATCAGCCAAATTCTGCAGTTTTGCTGGGGCATTGTCTCTCTACAGCTTTCCTGAGCTGCATTTTCAGCCAAGCACACATCACAAGTAGTAGTAGTACCTTGGTAGTACCTATGAGCTGTGTGGTCCTGACTTTTTCCTGTGTTTCTCTTTTCTTGGACTGTGAGTAGCTCTACAGGTTGGCAAAGTGAACACTGCCTAAGTGCAAACTATTGCCTGTGGTAAGTCTGGTCACACGGACCTTTTCATCATTACTCCTCCTCTCTGCTGCTGAAGTTGCTTGCATTTGCTCTCTCTTGTTTTGCCAACCTTGGAGCTTATCTGCCCACTTGTGTCTATTGTTCCTTTATCTGCTCTCTCTGTGTGAGCTTATTTTACCATGTCTCACCAGCTCAAACTCTTGCATGATAGTATGGCCCAAAGGCCTTAGAGCAGAAAGTGGGCTTTACAGACAGTATTTCGCTGCATCACAAAGTTTTCACTTTTGAATCATTTACAGTGCTCACACTCAGTCTGGACATCAAGTTCTTTCTCTTTTTAAACTTCAAGAAGTCACTGTCTATCAGAACATTCAATTTCTGGCCCTGGCTGGGTTTTTACTTTATCAGGTTATGCTTCTAGGGTGTTAACTGAGGAGGGATTGGCACTGATCAGGTTACCAGGACTATTACAATAAATTAAATGCCTTTCTGCCTTATCGCATAAATCCAAATCAATGTTCTCTATTAATTTTGAGAATCCTGTTGTTAATAATCCCAGGTCCTGTTACAGGAGTGACTGATGTATTTATTTATCTTTTAATGGGCTTCTCTTGGTCCTGGGAATTCAGATCACAGAATCAGAAAGACGGAGAATGAGGTGAAACAGCAATACAGAGCAAAGAAGAAATTTCAGAGGCTGGAAGACTGACGATCACAGTGTTTCCCTCAGCCTCCATGGGTGCTACTGTATTCTCAGCATCTCTCTGAAAACCTAACCCTCATTATTCAGTTCCCATGTGATTTAGTTGTTTGTGAACACCTTTGGAACAGATTTGGAAGCCTTGCCTAGGAGCAATTGGAAGGAATGGGCCTAAGCAAGGGGAGAGAAAACTGTGTTTGAGCCCTGTGAGATTGTTAGTGATCACACAATACAGATGTGCAGTTGCAGTAGTTTTCAAAAAAAAACCAAAAGGCCCAACACCTGGTGTGCCCAAGCCAGCACTTCTCACCCAACACGTCACCCGCTCTCACCCACAGCTATGTCAAAGTTAGCAATAGTCTTTAATGTCATATCACTACCATTTGTTCACTGCCTCAACCTCCCAGAGGGCTTCCCCCATTTGCCAGATGGAAATCGTGATAATGAAAACAAAGTCCCCACTACCAGTGCCCTGAATACAGAACCACGTGTTTCAGGCTGTGCATTAGGCAGAACTTGAAGCAAACAGAGCCCAAAGTCATGAGGCTCTCTCCCTGGTTAGCAGGAGGTGGGGGTTGAAGCCAATGGGTATCCTTGATCTTTAGCACACCATTTATTTCATTACATCTAATTTGGTTGATATTATCAACATTATTACACTGATAGTTGTTTCAACTCAGACTAATTTAATTGATAGAATTCTGTGTCCTTGCTATTATATGAGACAATTAGCTCTCATTAGTTCACATTTCACTCATTTTCCACTGACTGATTGCACTACATACTGATACTTGCTATCAATATGTAATGCAATCAGTCAGAGGAAATGTTGGTATAGTATCTCTAAAAACTATCACACTTAACATTCTGATTGTCTTCAAAGTACCAATATTTTCCTATAACTTAATGGTTTCATAATGCAATGTTTTGTATTAATAACAATCTTTTTAAGGTCACACAGTTAATCACATACTGATTAAATAGTAGTTAACTAATGAGGGTGACAACTTATTAATAAATTGCCGATGATACATTTCCGTTATTCAGTGTAACCTTTAAAGAGCAGAGCTAAGACTGAGGGTTAACTTAAAGACTTTTTGCCTCTCTTTTCATATATTTTCCTGAGGTTTCTTTTCCTGAATTCTAGCCATTTTTGTATGCTATTGTCACAGTCCTGCTGTAACAGTATGGACACCTTTAGCAAAGCAAGCACCTACAGTTGATTCTTAGATACAAAGGTGAAGTATTTACGTGAATTGTACTACTGTTAATTTGTCCTTTAAGCACCTACAGCAGGGAGTCTATAATGGTAAGGACTGAAGAACAGAGGTCTATCAGATTATTACATCAGAAATGCTAAAGATTCAAAGAAAAGAAAAGGGTAAAAGGTCGAACCAACTTACCATAATCCACTGAGCTTTCACTGATGTCCATCTGCAAATGCACTAATAATTTACTCCAAAAATTGCACACCTAAATTTCTCATCTTAAGAATTTATGTACCACCACTCACTGGTGTGAATTTGTAGCTGTGTTTATAAATAGTAAACTTCCAGTCCTTACATTTCTATGAAGTATAAAATCCCTCAATATGCCATAAAGCATAAATCATAGTGTGAAAAATAATAGTCCAACATGCTTCAATATGTAATTTGTAAATCTCGTCTATTCAATAGCAAACACATTTAATCAGCTCTACAGTGAATCTGAAATGGACTCTTACTCTCAAAAAGTTAACAACGTAAAAAAGCATGAAATAAATGGCTTGCAGTTGGGGACTTTAAAAATTCCCTACAAACATATTTTAAAGAGTAAATCCAAATTAGTCTGGGAATGCTAAATTTGATGCTGAATAATAACAGAGGACAATTAAATACATACTTACTATAATAATCTGTGTTTGAATCATGGTTTCCATGAACTGGGCTAAGCCTTTAGACAGAAACTAATTGCTACAAACACTAATTTTCAAGTCCCTTTTGTTTCCTATTGTAGGCACCTCTGGATGCAAAAGG
The DNA here is from genome assembly GCA_013397195.1 of Hylia prasina. Lineage (NCBI taxonomy): Eukaryota > Metazoa > Chordata > Aves > Passeriformes > Sylviidae > Hylia > Hylia prasina. Next base: position 49,865 of record VYXD01010583.1, on the reverse strand, counting down.
TACCCAATTAGCAGAATTCATGGTTCTGATTGTGCATTGTGGGACTAGTATAAACACTGCTGATTACTATTCCACTGTAATGGTTGATTTTTATTTATTTTTTTTTCTGATTGCTTATTAAGGCCATCTATTCTGCATCAGACACTGGCAGGGTTGCTGGTAAAATCAGTTAGGTCACTTTTTCTGGTCATAGTAGCAGGAGAAGCCTTGTGATGGTAAGAGATGACTAAAGGCATAATTACAGACTATTTAACCACATCTGTTTCCCCACTTAACATTGTCTGTTCAAGTTAGTTGTGGTTAAATAAATAAAGAGGAAAATAATGGTGAAGACACTAAAAATTACTATTACATGGGTAAAACTCTAGGGTTTGTTATAATTACAGAAAACAGAGTTTACCATGATTTTTAAAAGGCACTAATTTATGTTAGAGAGTTTCTATACACATACACTGTGGCTGGTTGCTGCTGCTTTTACAGGCTACGTTACTTAAATACCTATTTGTACAGAAGAATTAGTTGAAACTAGAAAAAAAATTAAGATGACTATTCTTTCTTGAATTTTGGTGTATGTCTTCATTCAGTATAATTACATGACAATACCCTTTGTGATTTTGTGTTTAAGAACAAATACCCAGAACATCACCAGTTCCTGTCAATGACAATGGGAAGAGCAGAGAGCTCTGGATACCTCCATATGCTTCTCCAATCATACAGGATACTGTTTTCACCCTTTTATTTATAAAGGTAGGTCACTCGTTGTCATTTCTGAATATATTGCTGCTTCATGATGAAAAATAACACATAAATAAATAAGTCCTGTCAAAGTCCAGCTTGGACATGGATATATAGCCAAACCATCTAGAGCAGCAACATGTTCAGCTAACATCAGGATACATGTTTTGTAAGTTACCTGCAATCTTTTGTTCTGTGTAGATAAATGACATAATGTAATCAAAATATCCACTGTAACACTGTAACATTAACAGAACAAGGGAGATACATTGGTTGGTTGCTGTAAAACTAAGATCTTGAAATATCATAGCAAATATTGAGCTTCTTCACATCAGTTTGTACTAACAGACAGATTTTTTTAGCTACTACCAGTGCAAAACCCACTGAAAACAGTGAAGTTTTGTCAAAATAAGGCAAGTGTCCTTACATGTTCAGACTAGGAGTCCTAGCACAAGATCATCACATGGTTTAAAATACACTGAAGGCAACAGAATTATAGTCTATGTCAGATAGGATTATTTCCTTTATTTGGGTGGGGGTTGGTGGTTTATGGTTGGTTGGTTGGTTGGTTGGTTGATTGTTGGTTGGTTGGTTTGGTTTTCAGGTTTGGTTTGGTTTTGGTGTTCATGTTTTTTTGACAGGCCATTGGAAATAACATGAGGTATAGAAGGAGAAGTGGGTTGTTTTCTTCAGGTTTCCAAATGCTCAGTTCCTCTGGGACTTGGTTTTACTGGATATAGTGGAGGGGAATGATGAAACTCTGCATCCTCAGTTATACATTAGCACTACATTTGTAACCATGAGACCAAAAAGAATTAGGAATCAAATACTTTAAAAGCAAAAGTACAGTAGTAGGAAAGAGGGAGTAAGTAAGTGGTACAATCCTGATTTCTCTAAAAAGTGCATCAGAAAAAGACGTCCTTTCAAAGCTGAACATTTGAGGATCAGATACAAGAGAGGGTTTAAGAAACACTGGGGTGCTCTGCTGCCAAGGAGCCATCACCACACCTCACATGCAGAGCCTGCTGATTCTGTGAAATCTGTAGAGGCTGCTGTTAACACAGGGTATTCCTATTGTGCAAAATGATCTTTGCTTGGAGATGTTTGCTTGGAAACAAGTAGATATGACAATGAACATCTCTACTGTGCATGCACATTTGTACACATGCACTCACCTATGCATATACATGACATAAGATCAGAAGTATGATTGTGGAGGATTGAGAGATTCACTATTCTGCACCCTCTAGAAGCATCTGTACTTCAATTACATTGCCTGTTCCTGGGATTAGACTTCTCATCTTCATCACATTCTCACTCAAGGCAATACATTCAACTCTGACCTTATTCTTTGTCTATTTCCACCATCTGGATAAAGAAAATGAGAGCACAGTTCCTGTTATCATTATAGCCCCATTCCATTATTTTGTTTTCTTCTAATACACAGCTACCCTTCTAGCATGTCTTAGTCTTGGCTCCCTCTTCTACATGCTGTCCAACTGCAAGCAGCTAAGACAAAATTTCTCCTGTACTGTTCACTCCCTCCCTTTGTTAATATCTAGAGCCTTGCTCTTGAATTGAAGGCCACCTAACAACTTCACACCTTCTTCTGCACTAGCCAGTCAGGCCTTTTAAAACAATTCTTGCAAAAGAGTGCATTCATTCTTTAAACATTTCCAGTGAGCTGTAACTAAACAGGTTTCCATAGCACCATTTACCCTCAGTAATTTTGGATGTTGAAGTTTCCAGTGTCACAACGTCCATTCTGAGGCGGAGGGGGGGGGGGGGCGCGTGAANGAGGGGGTGGGGGAGGCATTAAGAAAAAGAGACATGAATATGATACAAATAACTCTAAGCTACCTGTACAATCAACTGAATTTCTTAACAACTTCCAGGACAGCCTGAAACGCCTTGTGTGGAGCCAATGCACTCAAGCCCTGCCCATCATATGTCATTATCATTAAGAAATGGTCAGTCCATTTGCTCCAGTTCCTATATTTCAGGCATCTATCGTTATCATTTCCCTCTGCCCTTCTTTTTTAGCACATCCTTGTTGACCATCTTCTCATGAATCAGTTTTGGACACAGTGCAGCTTCTCCATCTGGAGTGCAGCAACTCTACAACATCCTCCTAAGCATGGGCACTGCAGAGACAGGCAGCATCACACTCACAAATGGTGGACCAAGGGGTGAGCGTGCATTCTCTGTCAGGAGGGAGAATGAGCACTACAGCAATATGTTCAAATTTCTTGACAAAGTCACCATCAAATGGTTCTGCAGTTCAAGTCTCCCATTATCAGCAGGTTCAGGATGAATCCACTGCTCATGTAGTGGTAATGTGCTGTAATTTAATCAGTCATAAACACAGTAGACAATCTGTGTCAGGGCACTATTTAAAATACAATTGTATTTGCCATTTTCCCTGGGTAGGTAGGCTGAGAATGGTCAGGAGCACCAATACATATCTGAGACTGCACAGCTCTGCCAGCTGCTTGACTTCCTGCCCATAGTAATGTGACTTGCTGGCAGGCAATAGACCTGTGGATGACAGTGGACAATAGATTTGAGATACATAATCACTTTTCTAGCTGCAGTTTTTTCTAAGAAATTTATATCAGGGAAACAATGGGTTTTGGAAATTAATTTATCACCTCCTGAAGAGTTTGACATTGTATCACCTGTCTACTGCTGAAGCAAAAATAACTGCATCCCATTCACAGAGTCTTTCTTCATCATCTGTATCTGTAATATAAAATAAGGGAATGCATTCTGATTTATTCCCTACTCAGCAACATCTGTGAAAACTAAAATTATCCGTTTCCACTTCCATTTAAAAAAAATCAGATTTTATTTCCTGTAATACTATCCCCACAGCATCTGTCCCTGGTATTACTGTAGACATTTATCTCTGATCTTTATCTCTCCTTTTCATTATTCCTTGCAGCATCCTCTGTTTTATGGCACCCTGTACCTGCAGGCAGTGCTGGCAGAATTAGCAGATAGTTTTACTTTGCAGAATCCAAAGTGTTTATCTGGGTATAATGTGCCCAAAAGACATTTTTGTTCCTTAACTTCATCTTAGAAAATTTATATTAATTGTTGAAGCACAGTTATAGTACCTAATAATTTTTGTATATGATTTTGGCTCATGTTTCATTTTTTGACAAAGTCAGTTAAAATGATAAAATCATGAATCATTTTTCTATTTTATGATACTTACCTGATCATTCCATAATGGAAATTTTAGCTGGCATTGTAAATGAAATTTACATTCTTCCTAGTGATATTTTACCACTCTGCTGTAGAACTGCATGCAGTTTTGATTGTCTTTCTTCCAGAGAACTGATGACATCATTGTAGCCTTACATGTGTGTAGATACCTACCTTATCTGTTGGTCTTCCTTTTCCTGTTCTGAGCTGAACAGTAAAGTTGTTTTTGAAGTTTTGCATGGCACTAATATATGCAAAATAGCTTAAGCCCCTACAGTATTCCCATTATAGTGCTTTTCTTTTTTTACCCCTTGACTTGACTGACAAAGGTTTACCTTTTCATGAAAATACATTTTTTATGGTATCTAAAGACATTCTGGTTTTGGGTGGGGGAGGCAGGGAAGGTCCTCCAAAGTTATAGCATGTTTTTCCATGCATCAGTAACTTATATCAGCTTATAACCTCAAAAAGGATGGTTCTTACAGAAATATATTAAAATGGTCATACAATATCAGTACAGACTTACTGTAGTCTTCTCTCTTACAGCCCTGTTGGACTTTTGCCATTTTCTTGTGAAAATTTAAGGATTTTACAGTTGGTAAACAAGGTTTCTTTCACACCCATGTGATGAGAAGCAGGAATATAGGGTGCTACGTTTGCTGCTGTTTAATGTCGTTTTGTTTAGTTTGTTTTGTGCTGATTCACGTGTCTCTAGGGTGGAAGTCCTATTTGCTGTTATACTCAGTACTCGAGCTGAAGTCTCCATTTCCCTTCCAGATAGGCTGGTATCTCTCATAAACCTTTCCTAAAAATACCACTTCCATAAATACAGAATAATAGAGCACCTTTACTCAGAGATGCTCACATACTAACTGGAATTCAACCATAATCTACAAGCACTAAAGATGATTATATAGAATGATTAAAGGCATAGAAATATCTCATGTGATTCCCACTGATCATAAATCCTTTTATTAAGCATTTTAAGATTGAATGCTCAGGAAAAGGTTTAGATACATAACAACAAAATATTAAAATAGATACATTTTTTGGCTTCATACATTGGCTAAATTACTTTTAAGAAACATAAAAATTATCAAACAACAAAGGGTGAATAACATTTCAAAATTAAAGGATCAATTATTATTAATGCAGGTCTCAATTTCAAACTATATATTTTACAAGAGAAGAGTTTGGATACAGTTTTTTATTTCCTGTGTAGTTTTATATTTCTTGCGTTATTTAAATCTATTTAAATCTACCCACCATGCCAAGCAGTGTTACCAAGCAATCAAAATCTGGAAGCATACAAGTGTCACTGAGGACAAAACATATAGATCCTGTATTTTGAAAAGCATGTTACCCTTTTGTGTCAAAAATATTATCCAGCAACTTTGTTCCAACTGGATGTCTACCAAAAAAATAAGACAAGTTGAAAATCAGTGGAGTTAAACCCCTTGGAGAGATGTAATACTGTGAGTATAATTGAAATGTTAATAATTATGCTCATGCTGATAATTACCAAGAATAGTTTGGTATAGTAGTTACAGAGCTCACCTTTCACCTCTGGGTCTTGGATTTGATTTCTACCTGGGACTGCATGAAAAGAGTTCAATTATCTCCATCTGCCTTTTAGTGGAAGAATTTTCCACCCCATTCATACTTCAAAAGTAAACAAAAATAAAAATAGATGGACAGAAAGAAAATTTTATGCCCCAATCGGCTAGTTAGTATGAAGTTTGGGGCATTATTTTTAATAAAATTTGACCAGAAGTATAACACAGTTTAGACCATTTGGAAAAAGACACAAAATGACTGAAAAAATGCAAACTGAAAACAAATCTCTACTCCTTCCTCTACCATTCCTTTTAGTATTTTGAGTATAGCATACAAAAATTACTGTAGTGTCATAATGTAAGGATAAAACACTCGTTGCTGTGCAACAGCCTCATAGCTATGAATCCAACCTTATCAACACGACACAAGCACTTTAGCACAACACTTATCCTATTCAATCTAATGCATAATGAGAAAAGGAAATAAATTACAGTTTATACACAGGATTAACAATAGAAGTTCAAAAAAATACATTAAACAGACTCAGTATTTTGATGCTGGGTTTTAATTAGCCCAATTGCCTCCATCTACCTGCCACATATAGCAGGAAAAGCGTAGTGATTGCTAGATTATGTAGGGATCTAAGCACATGAGTCTCTTAAAGGTTTCAGAGATTTTATAAAGTTCTGCTCACTTTGCAGGGCATCTCTTTTACACCATGATAATAAGAGCTGGGCAATACCTGAAGCCCTGGTGCTAAGTTATGAGGCAGTATGCCACTGGGAGTTTAAGAAATAGCGAAGCTTGTTTTATCATGAAAAGTGAAATCTCAGAGAGTCCTGCAGTGATAGGCAAAAATAAAGAAATAAAGATCAAAATTTAACATCAGTCATTGCTTATGAGACACTGCAATTAGTTTCCATCAGCTACATACCATTTAATATGGTAAACATTGATTTAATCTGTGAGTGGTGCAAATCTTAAAAAAATCCACAAACACCAAAATCTGCCGTGTTTGCCTAGTAGGCAAAGCTACATTCCTTATCTGTATCAAGAAGATAATCCCAAAAGGATTTTATGCCATTCCTATCTAAAAGCAATACCATCATTATCTGTGCTCGTCTTTCTTAATTGTTCTAGATGCCGAGATAAAATAGGAAATGAAACAAGATCTAGGCAATCACAAAGAGTGCATTTTAAAAAATTTAGATTCTAGTACTTTAATACCACTGGACAGGAAAATAAATATAGTTAAAGCCTGGAAATGAACAGGAATTCTCCCATGGATTTCAGCAGCATTCAAGAGAAATTTGAAAGAAATGGAGCTAATAGCAAGAACATAAGAGTATTCAGCTCAGCTTGGAATTGAAATATGCAGAAAGTGCTCCAGTTACTGGTAATAAGACACTCCCATTGCACCATTCCTCTCCCCCTTTCCCTGGTTTTTAGTTACAAGTGTTTTTATTTTAATTCAAAGGATAAATACTGTGTTTATATATGCTTTGTACCTTTTCTTTCAGCAGTGTAGGGAGATATAAGTGGAACAGAAGGTACTGGGGGTAATGCAGTCAAGCATAAGGCCAAAATTTCTTGAAATCAAGATTTGCTAACTCTGTTATTAAGATCCAGACAGATGTGGATAGATAGGGACAAAACCCTTGCCTTCTGTAGAATATGTCTGTGCAGTTTCCTGTTTTTTAAAAAATTTTTGCTTAGGTTACGCATCGTTTTATTTTTCTCAGAACTCCCCTGGTACAAATCAAATATATATCTTACAATTGCAACACCTGCTCCATTTCTTCTGAGCACCTTACTTGCTTGATTCCTCCTATGTGGTAGAGCCAGTTAAAGTCACTCTCTTTCATAAAAGTGCTTTGTGATTCTCTGTGTCTCACTATGCTGAGACAAGGTAACCCTAAGTGGACAAATTAGCTACAAGAGCTTATTTAGATTCATTTATGTTCTCAAAGACCTCTGAGATCATTGAGTCCAACTGTTAACTCAGCACTGCCAAGTCCACCACTGAACCTTGTCCCTAAGTGGTCCATCATACTTTTTAAGTACCTTTAGGAGTGGTAACTCACCCACTTCTCTGGGCAACCAGAAAAATTTTCCCAGTATTTTTTTTCCTCCCACAGCACAATTTGAGGCCATATCCTGCTGTCCTGTTGCTTGTTGCTTGGAAGAAGAGACCGACACCCTCCTGGCTACAGCCTCCTTTCAGGCAGTTGTAGAGACTAATAAGGTCAGCCCCGAGCCTCCTTTTCTCCAGCCTAAACACCTCCAGCTCCCTCAGCCACTCCTCATCAGATTTGTGCTCCAGACCCTTCACCAGCTCTGTTGCCCTTCTCTGGACACGCTCCAGCACCTCAATGTCTTTCTTGCAGTGAGGAGCCCAGAACTGGACACAGAACCTGAGGGGTGGCCTCACCAGTGTCAAGCACAGGGGGATGATCACTGCCTCGGTCCTGCTATCCATGTTATTCCTGGTAAAGCCCAGGATGCCACTGGCCTACTTGGCCACCTGGGCACACACTGGATTAGATCAGCTGCTGTCAGCCAGCACTCCCAGGTCCTTTTCTGCTTTGCATCTACTCTCTGCCGCCAGTCTGCAGCACTGGCTGTTGTCACCCAAGGGTAGGGCCCAACACTGCCTTATTGAACTTCATACAATTGGTCTTGGCCCATTGATCCAGCCTGTCCAAATCTGTGCAGAGCTTTCCTGCCCTCCAGCAGATCAACACCTCCATCCAACTTGGTGTCATCTGCAAACTGACTAAGGGTGTGCTCGACACCCTCATCCAGATAAAGATACTAAAAAGGATTGAACACAAGACTGAGCCCTGGGGAACACCAGCAGCAATCGTGAGCCAAGTGGATTTAATACTCCATTTGACACTTCTCTTTGGCATCATCCATTCAGACAGTTCTATACCCAGCAAACACTGCACCTGTCCAAGCCATGAGCAGACAGTTTCTCCAGGAGACTGCTATGGGTAATAGTGTCAAATCCTTTGCTGAAGTGCAGGTAAAAACCATCTTTCCCTCATCCACTACACTTGTCACTTTGACATAGAACATTCATTTATTAACAGAACAGTCATTTATTTAACAACACTAAAGTTTGGTTTCACGCTGCTATCAGGAAACTTCATGTGTGGGCCATACTTCCATTTGGCAAAAATATGAATTGCTCACCATTCATCATGTCTACCATTTTAAATGCTACAATTATAATGCATGAAAACCCTAAGTGCCTTACTGAAAATGGAGAATTGTCCTAGCTTTTCTGTGTAAAGCATCAGGATTGTTCATTCATCCAGTGGCATTAGAAGGCCTTCCTGAGAAGAAAAATACCAAATGAGCCTTGCATTTACTGCTGTGAAATAAGCACTGTAGCCCCTGCATAAAATAATACAATAATATTGGCAGTAAAATCACTAATTATGTGCACATAATAATCTGGTAATAAAAGCACCTAATAAAAAGGAGAAGAAGGAGAAGATAATGCTGTGGCTGTGGGAGCCATGGGAGGAATGAAGGCATATGGACAGCATCCTGCCCCAAATCTCACCATAAAAGGACCAGAGTCAGAGGAGAGGGGCTGAAAGGCCTTGCTATGCACTTTTAACTTATCTGAGAAATGTGCACAGGCACAGCACTGCAGGATTGTGCAGTGTGTGACTCTGCCCATGCCCTGGTTCATTCTCTGGCTGTGTTTCACCTGTGGCATTGGCAGTCACGTTTTTAAAAAATTACAAACCTGCATCAACAAGAGTCTTACAGAAAAAGTTACCTAGCAATTAAAATGTATTTTGAAAACCTTGAAGCGATAAAATGCATAAATCTGCAGGGAATGCCTGAGACACAGGAAAGAATAGGGCAGGGAAGAAGAACCCCCTCAGTTAAACATAATCAAAGGCTTTGATATTAAATGTACAGTTGCTGTATTGCACCCACAGAGTTTCAAAACAGTTAATACAAGGTTTTTCACTCCTTGGGCTGTAAAACAGGAAAAATACTAAACCTCAAGTGAAACTGTGAAAATAGAGAATCCATTAAAGATATTCTCACAGTAGGGCACAACAGGCCTTCTATTTAGTGGCTTACAGATAATGGGCTTGCAAAGCACGTAGTTATCAACTAAATGACAGATGAAGGAACTTAAAATAGTGATTTCAAATGTGTATTTCTTCAGCCTTGCTCTGTTTAAGAGAAGTTTATCTAAAAAATGTTTAGATACCAAAGGATTCTGGCCTTGAAACTCCTTTCACACCTGTTTTACATAGTTATCTCATACATCTGTGATCCCTTTCAAAAATATAAACATTTCCACTTCTTTAGGTATAGCTTGAGTTATTTGTGTCCCTGAATCTTCTAATTTCTAAAAAAGAGATATATATGGTGCTAGTGGTCATTACATATGTACTCTGTATTATGTTTTTCTCAGCTACTAAATGTCCTTCTTATTTATTTCATAAGCATTTCAGTACATGTGAGGATATAAGCAAACCCAGCACTTAATGCCATGTCTTGCAAACACTGCTGCTTTTCATTTACATGAAGATTGCACTTACAATTTTTCACCAATACCAGCCTGTGCTTCAATTTGCAACTTCACATTTATTTTTCTTATCTTTAAGACTCCACGCATTTCTAAACTTGACTTCTAAAGAGCTAGTCCCCAGTTTTTATGCAACCTTATTGATTTTCTTTCCTGTGCCATATTATATGGCCTTACATTTGCTGGTATTTAATCTTATCTCAGATGCAATTTTTCAGTCATGCACCTTCTAAGCATTTTTTCTTTTGTACGATGAATGTTCTTATCTTTGCCCATATCCTTATTTTCTTTGGAATTATCTCACTGTTCTAGATCAGCATATGCCCTCACATGTGCAGCCAGCTCCACTGTGAAAGCTGTTGCCTGTTGTGTACATACACAAGTTTGTCAAAGGTCCCAGAACAGTCACTTGCTGTGAGACCTGGCATTACACAAAACAGTGGTCTAGGTCATCATTATTCTAAGCTCCTTTCCTTCCACTTTGTCCAGCTCATTTTGACATTTCCAGGTTCTAACAGCTGCTTTTCCTATTGGAAAATGTAAAACACTGTGAAGATGCAGTGGGTGGGCATATAGTTCAATGGAAGAAAAACAGCTCTCTACTCCTTCATATGTTGCTCTCCTTTGATGATATCACAGGTCTAAAGTAGTACTTTCACATCTGCTATCAGTAGGACTTCTGTAAGTTCTGTATTGTCTCTTCTTTCTCATTTAAGGTGCATATTTTACACAGTATTTTCTATAGGCATGAGTTGGTAATTAAATACCAATTAAGGCATTGCTTATCTCAGCAGCTATCAGTGATCCCCTCTGCCAGCAGCCCAATGCCACAGCCCAGGCAGCTGCTCAGCCAGGACACGGAGCAGGCCAGCCAGAGGATCCCTACCCAGCATGATTCAGATCCCACACGGGCTCGGCTGCTTCCATGCACTGCCCAGCTGCAGCTTCAAACAGGCAGATTCCACTCAGCACTGAGCTACCTACACAAGGGACGAGTAAGTTGGCTCTGACAGTCTTACCTGAAGTAGAAATACCCTTCATTTTTATATTAACTTTTCTTTTTCCTTCTTCTTATCGCTGCTGGGTTATTTGCTCTCTGCTGAATGACACAAACTTCCCACAAATTTTTTCTTCAAACAAATGCAGATTTCTTCCACTTGATCAGCATTTTTCTTGTGTATAGATTATGGTTCACATTAAAATTGAATTGAAATATTTTATGACATTAAAAGTACTAGATCACAAAAGAAAAAAGAAATCTACCTTGACCTGTCCTTTATCATTCTTGGCAGACGTTATTGCAGTTCATCTGACATTTTGGCATCTCTAACTGATTTCCTTTGGCAAATCATTGGCTGAGTTTTTTAGACACCTGGGTTTTTTTACTGGGTTTTTTTTTTTGTAAATAAGTATGCATGCTCTACACTACAACATGTTAGCTTGGTTAAAGAGCTTTTTCTCCATTTTTCCACAAATACTGTTCTGTTGCAAATGAAGTCGTAGGGCATTGGTTTTCTGCATGTCTTTGTAAATTGACTCTGCTTTTTGTTGTTGATGTTGTTGTGTGCCCTCCCTCTTCCCTCTGTCTTCTTCATATTTCTATGGCTGGAAGACAAAACTGAGCTGGTTATTGAGACAGTATCATTTATTTGTGTTCTTTAAGCAGGCTGTAGCAGAGCCAGAAGATAATGGGCACCTCATTTATTCAGGCTTTGAATGATCATATTTAATTCCCAGTGACAGCTGTCTTCAGCATATTAGCATTGCAAATCAGCACTGTTTTGTAATGGCCTTCTATTGAACATGATTCAATTATGTGTGGTCCGTAGCGAGGCAGGATACGGTCTTAGTATCTATAGCAATATTTCTGCAAGCTGCTGCTCTTTACACTGCTCACATTTAAGCTGTCTGTTTATCACAATGCTTTCCTTGAACTACACTGAACTCTCTTCATTTTGCAGCGAAATAAAGAAGAATGAATATAATTTGTAAAAGCAGTTATCTGGTCAGCTATATTACATACCCTGTCTTCTTAACACATGCCTGGAATCAGGAAACACTTGTTAAAATAATCGTTATTATACTTAAAACATTTATATTACAAAAGTCAGTAAGAGAGATTTAAATTATTATACAGCATTAGATGCTGGCTTAAGATTAGATTAAAGCTCCAGGGCTGTCTTGAAGAAAAATTTTGTAACATATCAAACAGGTAAATTTTGTGTTACTGTCACAGTTTTCCAAGAAAAGGGCAGCAAGGTTTAACTTTTATAAAAGAAGTTAAAAGTCATAAAATTTTAAAAAAATATAGTTTCAAAAGGTTTCAAAAGTCCTATTTCATTTACTGTGGAATGGCTAAATCCTGTGCCCTATATATTCTTCTTTTCCTGCATCGTGAGCTGACGTGCATATGACATTTCAGACTATGCTGTTGAAGGCCTGGATTTCAAGACCATAGCTTAAAAGGTGTGTGTGTTTGTTATAATATAAAAACCTGTATAAATTCTGATTCCAGCTGTAAGATAAGTTCTATTGTGTTAGGCAGCCTCAAAAAGAAAAGCTTCCTCTGCTTTCAGCAGAGTCCTACAAATTCAGCAAATACATGCTTCACTCATGAAGCATGTATTACTATTTTCTTCAGGTTTTCCATTCCTATGTTCTCTACGACATTCAGGTTTTTTCTTTCAGAAATCTCATTATACACAATACAACTGCCTCCATCCCCAGGGCTCTTGTAGCATCCTTCATCTTAGTGACAAAGTTCACCTGTAGCATTGTTTATTTCACAAACTAGACTGCTGGGCCATCATTCTAATCTATTTGGTAGATCAAAAAGATGGAAGGTTTTTTAATCATACACTGACCTTGAACTGTTTAAAGATACTTTCTAGGTAATTTCCACAGAGGAGTTTGGGGCTGGTCCAGCCAAGATGCCCCAGGTGGAGTGGAAGGCCACAGAAAGCCGTGCTAATCATACTTCCTCCAGTGACACTGCACTGGATACCACTGTGCATATATCACATTCATCCACTTTTTAAAGGATTACTTAAAGGCTTTTTCTTTTTTTTTTTTTTTAAGTCTTCATTCAAAACTTTCCAGCATCTCCTCCAACAGATTCTGTTGCCTTTTTTGCAAAGACTTGATACCTGTTAATTTCTTGATTGCCTTCCAAACTTCATTTATGAGGTCTGTCAGTGGATGGTGAGCAATTCTGTTGTGTATCACTTGTTGTTCTTGGGGTTTCTTACCCTCTCTCTTTTTTTAATGTCCCTTTTTCTCCTCCGTCTCCTCCTCCCCATTATTAGTGTTAGTATTAATATTAGTATTAGTATATTTTACTTTGTTTCATTTCCTAAACTGCTCTTATCTCACCCCAGAGGTTTTACCTTTTTATGATTCTGCCATCCATCCCAACGAGGAAGGGCATGGAGTGAGCGAGCAGCTGCAGAGTACTTAGTTGCTGACTGGGGTAAAATGCAACAACATCAAAATATGTCCCTTATCATGGTCTTTCACCTCAGAAGAATTGTACTGTGGCTAAAGTGGAAAAGCCAGGGGAAAGCCTACACTGTGGGAGGCCCTGGTGGGGCTCCTAGCAGAGCATAATGCCAACATGGGTCACACTGTATGACCCCTCTAGATCATTCTCTGATGCACATTTTTGGATATTGACCTCTGCACAAAATATTTTTCGCTGTTTCTTTGCCTAGGAAAATGTGGTTTCTCTTACCACAGTATCTTCTTCTGATCTAATTTCACACACACATAATCACTATTAACCCAAATTTGAAACTTACAAACAAGTGCACTCCTACATGTTTCCTGAAGACCAGCAGTTAGCAATAAAGTCTAAAAGACAGGAATGTATGTCTGCCCCACAGGAGCACAAATAGCCTTTGCAGCTGCCAATGCAGCTGGCACAAACACTGACAGGAGCTCCATGTGTGACACCCATATCACTGCTTGGTTTAGGACACTAGAGAGGACTTAGAGGGAGGTGGGAAAAGGCATGGAATAGTGGACACAGCAGATCCTAACCTATAGGCACCCAGGCTCCACTGATTTTTATCATTCAGGGAAAACTTTTTTACTCTGAAATAAGTAAGCTCTTTTTACATGAAAAGTACACAAACAAAACAACTCCTCCTGAGTGTGTATTGCTGTTATGTAAGAGTGGTCATGCTTATAGTCAATTACCACAGAAAACCAGGGAGTTTCTTTCTATATTGCTGTATGTAATGGATACTAATGACAACTTCCTCCACCTGTCATGTAATTTGGTGTAATTAATGTAATTTGTTGTGGTAATTGTAAGAAGGTCAGGATCAGAGTTCATGAAATATGAATCACTTCCACATATTCAATATTTATCATCCTGTGCTACCCACACATGCCATTATTATACAAATAACTTAATTGAGAAGCAATAAAGATTTCTATAAAATAAAATAAACCTGTCATGGGAGTAAAGAAATGAAAAGTAAATCCCTTAACATCTTACTGTTCAGCCACAGGTACATATTCTGTAGCATTCATATAGCATAGGCCACCACTCCAAAATCTCCTAGAAGTGCCAGCTTCATAACTTATCAGCTGCATTGCAGTGACACTTTGTTTATGCTACTTTTCCGTGCCACAGATGACTTATTTTGCAAAGTACAGAGGAAATTAATGCAGGCATCAATGGTGGAGATAAAGCAACCAGCATTGCTCAGCTTGATCTCAGGAGACTGTGCTTATGCTCTCATGTATTAGTCTTAGTTAAGCAGAATATTAAGCAGAGATTTGGAGGATAATGGAGTAGATTGGGTCTGCTTATAGGGATATTCCTGTTTCCCAGCTTAAGGGTAGATATAGGAATACTACAGGGAAAAAAACAAATGTGTCTGCCTGGAACTTCAAAAAGTGGGTGGAGAAGGCTGGGCTTCAGTTAGGTTTTCTAAATCTGATCAGAGATTTTCTGGTCTTCCTTCTGCATCTGCATTTTTTATAGTCTTCATATTTGTTTCTTGATTTGAAACGTGCTTTCTGATCTGTTTCCTGTATGGTTGCATGTAGTAGTGCTGTGTTTTCCTGAAGCTGTTGTTTGTGATGAATAGGAACTACTGGAATAATCTGCAGTGATGCTAATTCACATTCACTTGTAGTGCTGCTGCCTAGATACATAGTAATTGTTCCAGAGCCAACTGGAGCTTGGTGCTCACCCTCAGTCTTGAAGATAAGGTCCTAAGTATGCTGCAAACTGTTGTGAAAAGCCTCAAGAATTAATCAACAGCTTAAGTTTAGTGACGCAAGGGGGGATGGATTTTGCAAAGCAAGGGAATTAACGGTAATAGAAACACAGGAAGGAAGACCTTTGCAGCAATATGAAGAATTGTCAGAGGAACAAAACTACAACAAAAGACAAAAAGCATGCCATAGTAATGGAGTCATAAGATAATTCCAACTTCTGCTACATGAAAAGACAGGAAAGATTTGAAATATCACAGCAAGAATCATAAAGAGCTTGAATGGAAAAATAACCCACATAGCAAATCCATGTTATGTGCCTCACTGACAAGTCTAGCAGCATTCATACTCAGAAAATGAAACTGTAGGCTGGAATTAGAATCACAGGTTATCTATGAATTGAACATGAGTTCATAGGTCTCTTGGAGGCCATACGAGAAAGTTGTTCTAAGATTTCAAAT
This sequence comes from Hylia prasina, assembly GCA_013397195.1. Taxonomy (NCBI): domain Eukaryota; kingdom Metazoa; phylum Chordata; class Aves; order Passeriformes; family Sylviidae; genus Hylia; species Hylia prasina. The sequence goes on along the minus strand of VYXD01010583.1, from coordinate 34,109 downwards.
TGGACAAAATAAGTCAAGGCTGGCATAGAGAGACAGGCTTGTGAGGCCTTTTCTAAAAGGTTGTCAAATTCATATTTTCACAGGCAGGTGTGTAGTGATACAGTGCATTCAGATCATCAGCCCAGGTATCAAACAGGACTGGCCCCAGCACTGAGCCCTGGGGAACCCCACTGGTGACCAGCTGCCAACTGGATGTGGCTCCTTCCACCACCACTCCCTGGGCCCGACCATCCAGCCAGTTCTTCACCCAGTGACAGAACAGAGCATCTGTCCAAGCTTCTCCAGGAGAATGCTGTGGGACACAGCATCAAAGGCTCTGCTAGAGTCCAGGTAGACAATATCCACAGCCTTTCCCTCATCTACTAGGTGGATCAGCTGGTTATAAAAGGTCAGGCTAAAGGCAGGACCTGCCTTTTCTAAACCCATTCTGGCTGGTGCGCTACCACCAGAAACCAGTTGGTTGAGGAGCACTCCTGATTTTATCTTCAAGGAAAATCCCTCTTGTACATCAACACCTTAATAGTGGTGATGGTCAGGGAGGGTTGCAATGGGTGATATGCTGGCATTGTGGTATCCAAGACATTTATACTTTAAATACATTGTGGCACACAAAATTTAAACAACATACATCACATTTTCAACTGATTAGTCACAGTATTTTAGGGTTATTAAAGTCATACATATACATCCTCAAAACCTATATGCCTGTCCTTTTGCTTCTCTTCATTAGGAATAAACAGTGTAGTTCTGAGCTTAAAGAGCAAATGAGTTAAAAATCAGCGATGTCTTCATCATGAATATTTGTCCTTATCAGAATGGAGGCTCCTGTAACAATTACTATGTATCTAGGCAGCAGCACTACAAGTGAATTTGAATTAGCATCACTAGATTATTCCAATAGTTCTTATTCATCACAAACAACAACAGCTTCAGGAAAACATAACAGTACCACGAGCGACCAGACAGCGGATGTATCAGAAAGCACATTTTCAAATCAAGAAACAAATCTGAAGATATCAAAAATGCAGATGCAGAAGGAAGGCCAGAAAACCTGTGCTCAAGTTTAAAAAATCTAATAGAACTTTTTTAATAATATCTGACAGCTGCACCACAAAATCTCTTACTTGTACAACATGAAAGGCTAGAATCAGAAAATCCATTCAGATGGCTACCTTGCCAGAGAGTCCTGGCAGGTAAAAAAATAAACAAAAACACTCCCTGTCACATTCTCCAACAGCATTATTGCTCTACTACCCTATAGATATGTCATGCAATGGAGTATTATGCATGTTAAAGTGTGTCCCATACATGAAAAAGTATGGGAAAACCTAATTAGTATTAACATGAAGAATATTTTGCACCGTAGTTCCACTGCCTTAATCCTAGAAAATAAAAACAAATACACCTGCTCTCCCCGTCCTTCCCCCAGTTATTAATTACCAGTATAATTACACGCAAGCAGAACTAGATCCCACTTTTATGTTAAATTGTTGAAGTTAATTTTCACAATTAAACATACAAAGAACAAATGTGCTGCTTAATACATTCATTTTAGGTGGATACTTTAGAAGAAAATTCTATCAACTTTGCTTGAAACTTGAAAAAATCTTACAGCAGAAACTGTATTGCTAAGAGAAAGAGAACACATCTTTGAAAATGTTGCAGTCTAAATATTGTTAGAAAAATTGACAACTGTTTTCCAGTGTTTTGTTCCTAGATAGGAGAGGAGCTATTGTTTCTACCTTACTTATATCAGACTCACTTCAGTAGGCCAGCATTTCTCTGACTGCACAAACCAAAGAACAGCCTCATTTCTGAAATCCAAAGCAAACTTCACCAAGAACACAAGTTTCTATTTTATCTTTCTCAGATGTTTTGAGGAAATATTTCTTCCCCTCATATTATTTTTTTTGTTAAAATAATTTCAAAATTGTATTGTCAACTTTAAATACAAAATCATTTTAAAGTATGGTCAAGATTTACAACCTGCATTTTAACAGCATGAAGAAATGAAGCCTGTGGGTCTTGGATATTTTATTTAAAATAGCAGAGTAACAGCAGGAACTGAATCCTGCTCTTTGTTTTCACCCAGTACTTTCTCTTCACTAGCCCACAGAAAACAAACCCACATGGATACTATCTCACAGAGACTGCACATGAGGTATTTCTTCATTTTGAGTATTCCTACTCCAGCATAAATGCAGATCCCATTTGCATTCTGGTTTCATTCCAGGAGTTCAAGAATTGAGTTCAGCACAGTTCTGCAAATAACTAGTTGATTCCATCAGCTGCAAACATACATCAAACATAATCAGAAAGCAATTGGCAGTGACCATGATGCATCAGACATGGCAGAGCGGATGAGAAAAATGTGAAAAGTTCAAGACAGTAATTTTGAAGTCTAATCCTCGCTGATACCTGCATTCAATTTGCATCTCAATTTTTGACACAAATTCCTGAAAGCACCTAAATGTGGGCACTGAAGCACATGCAATGACACCTGAGCCCTGCTCAGGGAGAAAATGTTCTCAGTGTCCGTCCAAGTCTCAAAGGCTGGGATGTTTATGCACTGCTCAAGTCAGTGCTTGTCTTACACCACAGACTTACAACCTGACAGGACCACTCAGCCCATTGCCATTGTGCAATATATCCAACACCACCAATAAATATCCCCCTCCACATGGTATTTCCAGCCAGTCCAACTTGACACAGCAGACATGCTACTCTTAGAGCTGGAACCTGTCCAGATGCACACACATCATCACACGAAGCCAGTGCCCTGTCTAATGCTGCCAGACCTCTTATCCTGGAAACAAATATCAGTACAAGTCCCAGCTCCATTAGGAAGCTGCCTGTGTGACGGGACACCTGTTCAAATGACCTCTGTCATTCTTCAGCTTTCGGAAAAGAATATGCCAGAAAATACAACAGTACCTGTTGATAAATTTGAAATTGCTAGGAGAACACTTGGTCCTTGAAAGTTCAGTATTTCAGTTGTTGATAGCCATTTTAACAGTCAGCCTTTCTATTTTCTCTCATTTATCCCATGGCATGAGCTCTAAGGGCTTCATTCTTCCTCAAATACTTAAGGCCTTTTTTCGTTTAATAATCTCAATCAGCAGAGCAAATCCAAACTATATCTATCTCAGCTTTGCGATCAGGAGAACCTCATTCTCTCTCCTCAGAAAAAACCCTCAGGATTTTTCCCACTAAACAACTCTGCTAACAGAGTTAATTTTCTAGCTAACAGACAACTCTACTTTGTAGACCTTCCATGTGCCAACTCCAAAGCTGCAGTTTCGTTCATGTTGGGCCTTGGCAGAGAAGGGATCATTGTCACATTAGCTTTGAAGATCTGTGAAGACACCAACATTCTCCACCCAGGCTGTTTTCTGTTCCCAGAGAAATCACACATTTAGTGGGAGCAGCCCTTGAAATTAATAGATGTCTCCACATTCCTACAGTAATAAAGAACAAAACCCACCTGGGTTACTGTTCTTCTGGTATTATTTTGTAAACATAAAAATATTGAGAATACTTAACCATTCATTCCTTCCTAATTTTGCTTCACTAAAGCAAAATTAGAGAAACCATAGAGAAACTGAATTAGCATCCCTTGCTAGATTGTGGAAATATATCTCTCCCATTTGTCCTTAAGCCATGCAATACTTACTGAGTCTCAAGGTGTATATTCTATATTTATTCATTTTTCTTAATAACATTGAAAATATTTGCATATCATTACATACATGATAAATGTCTAAAAAGGATCATTTAATAGAAGGGTTTGGTTGGATTATTAGCTTGAATTTATTGATTAAGAAGTGCTCAGTTATATGACATTTAATCATGCTGCCCAAAAGAAACCAGGTTACCTTTTTTACTGACAATAGGCTGGGATAAAGGAGTGCAGAATCAGAGCTTACATCCTTAGTATTGAATAAACCATATTTTCTAGGCTGCTTTACATAAAAACAGATATGCTAGATCAAACTAAAAACCAAAAGATTTTTCTCAGCTAGTGGCCCGCACCTGATGTTAAGAAAAAAAAAGAACATATGAAAGAGGGGAAGTAGAACAGTAGCTGCCAGCTACTTCTGTTTGAAATCATCCATCTCATGTTTAATAGCTCTTCATGGTCTTTCCTTTACAAAGTTGTTTAATCATTTTTTTAACTTATTTCTAATTTTGGTATCCAATCAAATGAATCTCAATGTGTAATATTGTTATGCAGGAAAGGGCCTTCTTTTGTTTGTTTTAGACCTGCTGCCTAATAGTTTCCTTGGGTACCCCACAGTGAGTAATCATTCCCTATTCAGTTTCTTCATGTCATTCATCATTTGCTATTCCTCCCTCACACCCACATTTTGTTGTCTCTTTTCCAAGCTGAGGAGTACTGCTACACACTTATATGTCTCACAGAAGTTGTCCCATACCTCTAGCCCTCCCTCTCTGCTCTTCTCCCTGCCCTTTCTAGGTCCATTTGTCTCTGCACTTCTACAAACCATTCACTATGTTTCTGTCTCATCAATATACACACAATGAAGCTTTCTGATGCTTTATTTTTATTATTTCTATTCTTTCCCAGTGCTTCCTAGTATTCCGTTTTTCTTTTGATGCTGGTGGCTGAGATTAAGTCTGATGTCTTAAAGGAATTAATCAGAAGAGTTTTGAGATCTTTGCTAATTTGCAAGCTTCATCATTAAAACTGTTTTTCCCTCAGGAGGTTTACTTAGCATTAATTTAGTCTTTTCTCACCCAACCACTCAACACTAATTCCTTACACAACTCTTTACAATAAGATTTGGCTATTTTGAATAATTTCATATCTGCCAAAAATTGTCTCATTATTTGCACCATTTGCTAGATCAATGAAGAATATATTGAGCTCCATCCATTCATCTACAAAATCTTTTGGAAAACAATAACCTAGACCTTTTTTTTTTCTCTCTGTCTTTTTTTTGGGGTGGGTGTGTGGGTGGGGGGGTGTGTGTGTGTGTGTCCCTGTTTTTTAACCCTTTGCTAATTCAGGAAGAAATTTATTCCATATCCCATTTGTGGACAATAGCTGGCAGTAAAATCAGAGGAAACTGAGAAGTTATATTCCCATCGTAAAAGGATGTACAACAGTATGGAAATTATAGGGTAAAATATAGCTGCTACTCCCTGGATGGAAAGTGGCTGGCAAGCTCCAGGATGATTCCTGATAGCACCTGCTAAGGGGGATGGAATGGAGGGTGGGGCAGAGTGGAGACACCATGGGCCAGACTGTTGAAATCCTTTCAGGGAGGGGAACTCGATGGTATGTTGCAGCTGATAAACCCGTCAGCAAAGGGAGACAGAAAATGTCCTGCTGCTGAGCCAACAGCTGTGGCAAAATCCCTCTCAGATTCATCGGTTCTCTCCCTTGGTTTATTGTAGCCTAATTGTAATGTTAACACACTACTCCACCCCAAAGCTACCTGCCCCCAAGGTACAACCAATGCAGCCAAACCCTCACTGGGTTATGCGCTCTATATTGTTTTGACTGCATCTTTAACAGCAGGAGAATGTTACACCAATCAGTAACAAAGGTGTTTATGACTTGAGTCACTCAAGCTCCACCTAAAACTAAAGAAATAGTATGAAAGTAAGCTGAGAATGGGGGGAAAGTTAGGAGAGTCTCCATTGTAACTGCTGGGATCTGTCAATAGGCTGAACCTGTCTTCTCCCTCATAGGAAAACCTGTTGGGTAACAAACCTACTCTGTGTGGAATAGTTGTACTGGGGATTAGAGCTTTTCTGTGTATTGCTTTAAATATGTGTTTGCACTCAGGTACTATCACCAACAATCCCCGAACCTTAACCTGTCACAATTTTACATCAACAAAGAGTGTTACTCCATAAACTGTTGGTGTGAGTCCTTCACAGGTGCTGCCAGCAGGGGGTAACGTGCAAATAGAGAGGAAAACCCACTGAGGGGTCAAAAA
>VYXD01010583.1:0-22331 GCA_013397195.1 Hylia prasina | reverse complement strand
TTTTTTTTTTTTTTTTTTTTTTTTTTTTTTTTTTTTTTTTTTTTTTTAAGCCCAAGGACCATTTATGCCATATTTAAATGCTATAAAATTGCTTAAAGCATTTATCAGGATCCTCTGGGATGATATTTCATGTGCTTGCTCTATATCAAAGTGCAGAAAAGTAAATGGACTGGAATGAGGAAAAAACCAAAAAAAAACCAAAAAAACCCCAGTGAGTTGGGTTTCCTATTGGTGAGGAGCAATGTTATTCTGTATCTTTCTTCATACTTGTATTGTTCAGTGAAAAGATGTAATTATAAGCAAAGTGTATCCCCAAAGCAAACTAAACTTATGCAGTGCAGGAAGTGAGTTTCCCAGATTTGAAGCCAAGACGTGGGGCTGACAGATGAGGGGGTTTTAACACTACTGGATCACATTGGTCCCTCCATCACATTTACAGTCACTCAGTGAAAATTAGCCAGCATAACTAACAGTCATCTCTCCCTATGGAATTATTTCAAATAGAAAAATTCCTGGTGTGGATATACGCTGCAGATTACTCCAAAGAGTGAATAAAACAAGATTATAATTCTTTTTCTAAAGAAAGGGGTTTTTTTAATAAGAATCTTTTAGTAAACAAGACCATAGCCAGGAAACAGTCTTGATGTCCTTTTTGGATTTAATCTGACTTGAAATGCAGTAACAAATAATATGCATTTTTAAAAAGACCCTTTCAAACCATACAGCTGTCCTCATGCCTCACAGTTAATTCTTTAATAATTTCCATGAAAAATACTAAGGGCCAGAAAGTGGAGTAGGGCACAGAGGAAAATGAGATTGGGCTTCACTTTCATTATAATCTCTATTCAGCTAAAGGAAAACATGAATTTGTTGAGGCTGGAAATCTTTCCTTTTCTGAAGTACAATTTCCATTTCAATTTTTTAAAACCTCAAGTATGCACCAGAAAATGGTGGTGTTTTTCCAACAGTATATTTTCATTATGCTAATTCAGATAGAAAGCAAACACTGTTTTTCAAGTCAGATAGACATTTAAAATGTTTATTTTTTTAATGTAAATTTTAAGAAATTGCATGCTGTCAGCTTCATGCTTTCTACTCCTTTCTCTAAGATAAATGCAAAAAGTGTAGATCTGCTTGGTGGCATTCCCAATATATAAATGCATACTTTCAACAATGGCATGTCCTTTCCTAACATTTTTTTGGGTTGCATTTAACAAAATAACTGCAAATGTCAGGTATTAGAAGGTTTGAAACAACCTTTTCTATTTTGTTGTCTTTAGAACCCCATCTTTTATTCATGACTTTTCTCTTAGTGCTGGAAGGGAGGCTGTGTTGCTATAGCAATGCCCTGCATATCCTTGTGGATAGCTTACAGTTTCACTTTTTTTAAGCAACAAAGAGCCATTGATACTACATGTTGCCAAAGGTTACAAAAGTTGAATTCTAAAATGGAAATATTTTTTCTATAAGGCTGCATAGGATATGTGCCATGCAAATTCAAATCTTCAAGTAAACATACAGCCCTTTTGTGAATACAGATGAACCTAGAATAATACTGTTTGGCTTCAATATAATATTTGGGAGAAACGTGTTTAAAATATACTTGTTATCTACTCTTTTCAAGACATAAATGTACCAAAATGTATGACCTACTATTACACCTTTCTGACCTGCAGTAGAAATAAAACCTTTCTTCATTTGAACAGATCTGGAAAATAAAACACAATTTCATATTCCAATTATGATTTAATAGTAAATACACTTCCAATGTCAGGGAACAGTCACCTTATAAAAGCTTCCCTGCCCACAATGGATATTAAATATAGTTGAGTGTCCTTGAAGACTTCTTCAAGTATGGGGGTTTTTCCTACCCTAATTGATTTCTCTTCTGTCAGATTTGACTCCCACAGATAGATGTTTACATAGTACAAATTCAATAACAGTTCAACAAGTCAAATCAAATAAAGAGCTAGATGGAAAAAATTAGGGTTACAGCCATAAGAAGGAAATTTATACTCATCATTCAGCGGGCAGCAGCAATTTACTCAGAACAGATCAAAGAGGGCAACATGGGCAAAACATCACCCACCACTACTACAGACCAGTAAATTAGAGAGGAAATCCAAACTTTTCCACCCTCAAATACCTTCTGTGCTGCTTTTACAGCAGGTATTTACTGCCTCGCTCCTGCTGCACTGATGGGAGGAACGAAACCATTTCGGGAGCCGTTTCGAGTGAGCGATTCAGTTTTCTGTGTAATCCTTCCAAGGCGGCTGCCTGGCAGCCACAAGGGCCAGGTTCAATTCCCAAACCACTGAAACACTTAACAAGCCCGACTCGCTCTCCGTTCCACAGAAACCTGGCACAGGAAGGCCACCTCTCGACAGAGAGCGACAATGCCACGGGCGCCCTCCCTGCCCGCTCCGTCCTCACAGTGGCACTGGGGCACTCCGCTGGGGTCAGGCAGGAGTGACTTCAAGAAAACAGCTATCCTGGCACTCAAAACGTCTATTTCAGTTTCCAAATCTCAACAGATTTGGAAATGCATGAACAGCTGCTAAAACTACTGCAGGGTAGGCCACAACACAGGAAGGAAGGGAATATTCACCAAATATTATCCTGAGCATCCTGAACTATTTGGGTTCTGGACGATCCACCTCCACTGTCAAGCAGAGTGCAATGTGCAGAGTTAAACTTTGTTTAATTGGAGAAATTACAAAAGAAAAAGTAAAAAAATGTAAGATTCACAAAAGCCAAGACTACTGCCCCTCTAGCAGTTTTCCTGACCCTGTCTTCCTCCAGGAGCTCCTGATCCCATGTTCCTTCTCAGAGCCTGGTCTGTTGGACCTGGTTCTACTGCTGAGAACCTGGTCTGCTGAGCTGCTCTGCCAACCCACCTTTCACATCAGTCCTGTGCAGCACAGTGGGACAGTGGCATGGCAAATCCACTCAAGGACTTTGTCCCAAAGGAGCTTTGGCACCTTCTTTCTTTCCTCTTCAATCCCTCAACTGCAGAATTGGATTATGGTGGCTCCTTTGTCCCAAGAAAAACTAGACTGCTTGAGATTTTCCCAACTTGTTTATAACAGTTCTGTTCTTCCTGGTTTTAGTTTTATTTTGCAACTTGGAAAAACCTCTTGGAAGTTTAAGAAGCTGCCAACAGGGGCAGGTTTCACTGCCACAATTTACCAGCCATTGCTTTTCAAAAGAGAGCCTCAGAGGGACAGGAAAGCTCTGAACTCAGATTTCAGAAGAAGCATTGACCTTTGTCCTCCTCTACATCCACAGCCAGGTATATGAGCAAATGTTACCTACCACAAATAAAAGACTACAGTGCCACAACATCAGCTCATATTCTCCAGACTGCCACAGAACATTTTGTAAAACAAATATGTTAACTTTCTTGTTCCTAAATGATGACAGTGCCACAAAGCCTGCTAGAAGTTCCTTGCTACAGATCAGCAAGAATGCTGTGTGTAAGCCATCAGAAATAGTCCACAGAAAGAGTCTTTAGGCCATGGCTTCCTTGCCCCATAGAAACCAGGAGAGCTGGGAGAGCAAACCTTGTTGTGCTCCCCCAGACAGCTCCATGCTGCTGTTCTCATGCCCATGCAGCACCAGTGAGTGATGCAGAGACTGCCAGCCTGGGGATGCAGGAGCCAGAATCTAAGCTGTCTGTGAAACCCATTTGTCTCACGGCATTTGATGTCCCACCTTTTTCCAAAACATTTTATCTTGCTAAGGGGAAATGATGTGTGCACTGCTGATGGGCCAGGAATGCTGTACTCAGACATGCTGTACATATGTTGCTGTTGAGGTAGGGCCAAGGACAGGCAAAACAAACTTCACCTTATGCCTCCTCTTGTAAGCTCACCTCAAGTATATGGTGGTGGCCAGATTTTGTGTGTTATGTTGGTTGTGACTTATTTATCACAATATTGATTTTGAATTCAGGCACAGGCTTATCTCTGATGCAGACACTCTAACCTCTCCATTGAAATGGGAAGTTCCTTTTAGACCCCACAAATTGGTTTAGCACAGCTTTTTAGAGCCCCAAGTTGTGGGCACCCCAGGCTTATTTTACCAGCAGTGTCCTGTGTTAGATGGCCCCCACTGAAGTACTGTTGGGTACCCGAGTTTCCAGCAGGATCCACTGCTTTGGCTTCTCACCTGGAGGCATATCATCACAGCCAGATGGGAAAGAAATCCCTGCTTAAAATAAAGTTCTCAGTCTGATACAAGGTGTGCAATACTAAATGCAGCTAATAGACTCTACACATCAGCTCCCTCAAAATATCCTACACAGTTTTTATTATTTTGTATCTCTAAAACCTGGGCCAAGCTGTGACAGTGAGCCACAGCTGAACTGGAACCCAAAATAGTCAGGTTCACCAGGTCTCCATTTGGAAAAAAACCTGCAACTAACACATCTGAGTCTTTTATGCTCCTTCTCTGGGGCTCTCCCTACTGGCAGGTTGCCTGTTAAAACCAACCTTTGTGGGTTACACAAAGCAGCAGTTTGAGGTGATTGGGAAATTCTGTCTTGTGGGTTTGCTTGCAAAACCAATTGTCTTTACCAGCTGTTTAGTATTCACCAGGATTTTTGTTACATGAATTGTGGGATTCAGTGTTTGAAAAATTGCTAGTTCAGTAACAAATTCATTTGTTGTCTTCCTACTTTAACCAAAATTATAACTTCTGGGTTAGCCTGCTTGCTCCAGTTTCCACTGTGGCAGAACCTGGTATCATAATCTTTTCCCAGTATTGATACCTGAAGATACCCCTCCCAAATTACATGAAATACTGGGTGCTGCCTGTTCCGCTTCTCAAACCCTCTCTAGTCTTATTTTCATGCTTTCCTCACATTGCTAGCCTAACTTTTGACCCTTATACACCCCTCTTCTCTGACACATTCTACAAACGTCTTCTTTACCATGTGTCTGCTCTCAAAATGTCCCACCTCAGCATGCTCCTAAAGATGAAGTCTTGGCTTATAACCATAGAATATACATGCAAAAAGTACTCCTGGACAACACCAATTCCATACTCAAGACTGGTGCTGAGCAACAAAGAGCTGTCACAGTCTAGATTTATAAAAGCCTTATATGTAATTGTGTTTGCCTTCATTTCTTTGCTGTGTTTGAACATAGGGTTTTATGTTGCAAGTTATATGTAAAACAACATGCATTGGACCTCCCTCTGAAGCAGAGATCAGTGCTTATTGACAGATAAAACTCCAGGAAGGTGGAGCTGAAGTTAAGATGCTTGATGCAATGACTTGGGGTAAAATCATTACAGGGCTGCATTGTAACCATTCTAAAAATCAGATTTATAAAATCTGATTTATTAAAATATTAAAAATCAGATTTGTAAAATCAGAATTGTAAAATCAGGGTAAATCACACTTGAAATAAATCCAAATATGTGAAAATATCTAGGGTACTGTTATAAGCCTTTTTTTTTTTTTTTTCATATTGAAGGGCCTCACACACTGGCCTGAAGTAACACAAGCTAATAATCATGAGATTCTGGTTGGGCAAATATGGTTTCAGGGCCAAGTTAAGAGACCTGCAGCTATTCCATGGAGTGATATTGAAGATTACAGTTTTAGCACAGCTTTTTGAGAATTTGTTCTGAAAAGTATGATAGTAGATGCTATGGCAGAACATGAGAAAATGAAAAATTTCCAAAACTGAAAAGGAGCTCATTGATGATGAGGGATTTAGTGCTTCCAAATATGTCCAGATAAAATCAGAATTTTAAAGAACAATTAATTTTTTATGTTTTCTTGATCTCACAACAGAAGAGGTATAAAAAATAAAAGATGCAGAAATTTTTTACATTACTAATTTTTACATTATTTCCAATTTAATTTGCATATTGAAATGCAATATTTTGTGAAAGAAAAGTGCAATCCTGAGTCCATCACATTTTCTGAAGAAAATCTCTGTAGCATTCATACATGCAAAAACAATTTTTTTCACGTATTAAAGAGGTCTCCAGTGGAGGAGATCTGTGTTGCTGCCTCTTTCCTAAATCAAACAACCTGGCGATAGCAATGTAGGTTTGCACATTCTTGGTGGGAGTCTTGGTTACTGATTATAAGTAGTTTTAGGAGTTTTCTCCTTACTCTTCCTGTGAATGTTCCCTAACACCTAAAAATTTGCATTCAACCAAAACCAATAGATAAAATTTTGCTGGAATGTGCAAAGTTTTCCCCTTCACTTGAAACTTTCTACTGAAAAAAATATCCTATTGGGCATATGAATTATTGATCAAATTAGAGACAGCATTCTCATGTCCATTTTCAGCTTTGAGAACCATGGTTAATAACTGAAAAAACATCTTCTAGGCACAAAGAGAGTTCTACTGTTTCACAGCAGGATGCTTTACTTGTAGAAAGCCCTAAAGGAAGAAGAGGAGCTCTCCTCCTTAATCTCCTGCCCTTTTCAGTTATAGCTGACAATAACAAACAAACAAAAAAAGTCTGACTTAAATCAGCCCCTGGATCCTTCCTTATTCATTGCACAGTTCTAGATTACTGATAACACCATAAGAACAAATATATGCTGGGAGTCCCATAGGCCCATTTGATTCTAACTAGGTTTATGGAGTGTCAAGCAGATAAACTGCCCCTCTGGGATTCCATTAATGTGTGCAGAAGAGATCTCATAACACCCAATACAGAAACCACTTGGCAAGAAGTGAAAAAAAACCCCATCCTTTCTAAAGGACTGGTTTTCCATGTATCAGGACCCTGATGGAAAAAATCTGTCAGGAAGCAGGAAAAAAAATGACCAGAAACATTTTTGACAGGTAATTTTATACCAGAGGGTTTACAGAAGGCAAGAGCATAACAGAACTAAACTGATGCTGCTGCATGCATAAAACTAGTAATATTTGCAAAGTCACTAGATTTTAAATAATGAAGTCCTATAACCTATGTATAAAAATAAATTCGACGTAGTTATTGTAGGAAGTCTGGTGAAATGAAAGCCAAGTTTTCAGAAGACTTAGCAAGAGAAGCAATTGCTCCTCCAAGGGGATGTGCGCAGTTGAAGCGCTGTGAGATCCAGGCACGGGAGGTGGTAGCGTGCTGCCCCCCAGAGACTGCACTGCTTCTCTGAACATCGACTTGTTCTAGTACTGACAGCCAAATCTTGCATCCTCGCTTTGCCCTCGGCCCAAACAGCTCTGGTCTAGTCAGTTCTGAGCTTTGCATGCTTCAATAGCCATTTGAGGGAAAGGAATAATTTTCTTTACTGCTGCAGCGGAAATTTGATTCTAAAGGCAATAGATGCAGCGGCCTCTGCTTTTTGTTATTCTGTATCCCAAGGTACCAATTTACCTGCAGTTGTAACACAAAACATTTATATTTACTGTTTTCTCACACAGAATCACATGCTACCCATACTTCTTTTTCTGTCTGTGTTTAAAGTTATAGCATGAGATATTTGATGGCACCTTATCTTATCTCTTTAGCAATCATCAAAACATACCAGGGTGAGGAAGGCTTCCCACTCATAATTCCAAAGCTTCTCTTGCTGAGTTCTTGTTTGGTCTTGAAAAAGCAGTAAATGCTTTTTGCACAAGTGCAATGGCACCAAAAGGTATACAAAGTCATGGATGTTTATGTAATATAGAAAATAGTTTTATCACTAAAACAACAGGGCTAGGATATAAGACCTCTAGGTTCAAGCACTCACAGCTGACACATTGGCTCAGCCACTCCTGCCATTCTACATATATTTGTTTTTTCATTAGATTTTCTCAGAGGAGATTTCCTCTGAGAAACTAAGTCTCAAGTATCTCCTCCTCTGTTTTATCTGTCTCATTCTCTTTATTTGGTCCCCTTTTCCCTTTTTCAGAATTCTGAAAGGACTTCTTTCCAATTCTTGTCTTTTCTTCATAAACTCTCTTCTCATATTGTCGATTTCAACTGTATGTTTCACAGTCCAGAAGCCAAAGTCTATTCAAAGTTAATGAAGTGTGGAGTTAAGATGCCCGCAGTATTTTTCAACTAGGTTTTACCACTTCAGCATCCTTTTTCCACCTCTACATTCACATTCCTCCTTTTTATCTCTGAGGTCTTTAAGGCTAGACCTGTTTTGGTAAAAACTCAAAAGTAGAAGAAAACCCTAGTAGAGAATATTTGGTGTAAGGCATTACAGTCTCAAGGAATGAAAATTACTCATTTCTTTCCTGTCCTTCATGTCCAGTCAAAATTGAAATTCGATACTTACAAGAGGCTGAGAGCTTGTCCTATTATCTGCTGCTGCAGAAAACTCACATGCACCTTGAAGGCAGCAGAAATGATCTAGAAAAGGCAAGGTTAGCTCTGTGGGAGGTGGATTACTGAGCTAATACACATCATCTGGGTAACAGCTCAGTCCTAAGGGTTTTTCCTGGAGCAATTGGGAAATAAGATGCAGGACATGTAACATAAAGTGGCATGTACATGGCTCTCCCTAGCCGCAGGACATTTATGACCCATACAAAGTTTTGAAGGGATATTTTCACAACATTGAAATCAAAGATACACACAGATAAACAGCAGAGGGGTATCCCCAACCAGTTCATCAAATGAGCAAATCTGACCACTGAACTTGCAACCCCTACTTGGAGTTCAGGATATTTCTCACAGCTCTGTTAGCTGTTCTAACAGAGCTCTGTTAATCTTCAAGGAAAACCATTATCCCTTGTCCAAAGGAGTACAGGAAGAGCCCAAACATGCAAGGACAGGTGTAATCTTGCATAGTATCCCTGTTCCAAGCCAAGGAACAGTTCTTAAGCCACTGAGCCAAATCAGACCATCTCAGATGTAGGCCAATCCAGAGCTCACAGCCGCTAACTCCTGCCTCCAAATTTTTCCTAAATTGCTGGATGTACAGCTCTCGCTACCTGCTGTCCATCTAATTTAACAGAGTAGTTTTAACATTTGCAAATAGCAGTGTTAATTTCAGCAGACATAAGCTAGAAGTAAAATGACAACCACAATTTTTTTTAAAGTGTGTTTTGTAATCACCAGGAAAATGCAATAAACTCCCTCTTCCAACAGAAGGAATTTTTATATTGAACATATTTTTTATTTAAGAAAGTGAAAGATACAACACAGTATCTGCCACTTTCCATCTTGAATTCATCAGTTTTGGGAAACATTTGAAAAAGATTGCTACCTTTATAAAAATCACATGCACAAATAGCCAGATGAGTGAAGTTTTGTACCGCACTGAACTCACTCAGCAGCCTCTGACATTTCATGTAAGAGCAAGGATGTGTGCACTGTATAGGTGAACAAACAAGAGGGTTATATACATGCTTAGAAGCAAACTGCAGTGATAATTACAATGATTGCAAGCTTAAGGAGAATGCAAAGCCTGCTGTGAGCAGTGCAAGAGCTCAGTTGGGCGCTCAGATCTGCCGTGCCAGTGCGGCCAAGGCCCAGGTGATGGGCAGAGACGAGCGCAGCCCCTGCAGGAATGGTGGTCCATGGGGGCAGGCATCCCCTTTTAGTGGAGCAATCAAACAGGTTTGATTGTCACTATCTGCTTTTGTCCAGCCCTGACCTACACATTGCGCTGAGGGACATCTTTGTCTCACTTCTCTTTGGTCACGGAGTTCATGGAGCTCAATGGGCTGCGGCCAGCAGTCCATTAACGGGGGTGCTGGGCTCAGTCCCGGGCCACCCAGGAGCCCCGCTGCATGTTCTCACTGAATGGCTTCACTGGTGGCCCATTCAAATGCGATAATGTCAGAAAAAAGGCTTGAATGGAGGAGCCAATGTACACCATTGCTCAGGCGAAGTGACTGCAGCCTCCAACAAAGCCTCCCCTGTGGCGATGTTAAGCAGAGTTATCAATAGTGCTAAGGCAGAGCAAGAACTAATGCTCCAATCATGTCATCCACAGGTGGCACAGATGGAGCCACTTCAATACAGAAACCACAGGGCAACATTTCCTGGTAATTCTATCCTCTTTCCAGTGCTAACGTACAGAAAAATGTGCAGATGTCATGTGGATCTCTTGTAGTGTGTCAGACCCCCTTCAACAGAGCTCCAAAGGACTTTTTTGTTTCCTGTTCCTTTTACTATTCACACCAACTGTAGGCAATGTTAAATTCTCATTTTGTGGGAAGCAGAAAACTTGGGGTTTAATGTACACATAAATAAATTCCCTTACTTTTTCTGAGCTGCAAGATTGGACCTTGTGAGCAAGAATGGCAACTACTTCAGTATTCACAACAGTACAGGACACATTATTACGGCATTTTGGTCATTCTTAGAGGGAACACTAAGTTATTTTGATTATGTAAAAAAAATTAAATTAAATCAAAACATAGTTGAACTCACATCCACCATGAGCACAAATATCTTTTCTTCTCAGCTTAGTACAATGTTCATCTCTAAAGTTTCAGAGACAAAACAGAACACAATAAAAACAGGCCTCCTAACAATTCTGAATGCAGCATCTATACAAAGTGAATTTGCAAAGCACATCTGAGGCAAAGAACTGCCACAGTTTCTGCTCTAATTAACAACTCATAACTTTGTCTATGAATTTCCATTGCTGCATTCATAGTAGGTGGTAAATGTGCAGCAGAAGGGAAGTAAACATCTCCACAAAACACATTACTTCTGAACAAGACAGACACCTTCCTTGCTCAGGCCTAAAGACTTGCATTCATTTTCAAATCCTTCATATGAGACAGAAGGGGAGAAAACAAAAACACTAAAGAAAATTCCTCGGCCTGGGGAAATTCCATCACTCAAAGAGTCTGAGATAGGATTCATTCCAAAAGGGGTTCCCACAATTACAGGCAATCAGTCAGGACAGGCCACAGGTCATGGATGCAAACCACTCACCAGAAAACTTTGCTCAACTCTAACCAAAAACCAAAACCCAGGACCCTGAGTCACACAAAGAAACAGAACACCAGTGTTCTAGGTCTTTATTCTACAGTGGATCGGTTAAGTACAATTCCCAGATGGTTTTAGGAAGAGAATTAAGCAGCGCACTACAAAGGTGAGAGAAAAACTTCCCTCGCAGTACAACCTGGGTGAAAAAAAGATCTCTTATTTGGACTTTGGCTCTTGTTTGAATCCTCTGATTACTGACAGGGACACCTTCCATTCTAAAGAGACAGAAGAGAAACTGTAGGCCAGAAATAATAAGTGGGGAGTAGACAGTTCTACACAAGAAACAGATTCAACATTTCTCCGCTCCAATGCAAAGCAAATCCACTACAATGACAGAATTGAGAGAGAGTACTGAGATTAACAAGATACAGGTGGGATATTCCCACTGGCATCATGTGGTCTGGTGCATAGATTTACCATCACAAGGTGGGTTATTTCCTGAGTTGCTGTAACTATTTTCAAAATCCATTGTTACAAGTACAGAATTCTTTATATCAATACAATCACTGAACAAATATTTTATTTTATTTCTATGTTTGACAGTCTATATATGATTTGCATTACTACTGATGTCTTCAGATATGGATAACTAAATTATTACAATCTCAGGCTGATAACATTAAAAATTGTGATAGAGTGATAACATTTTCAAATAATCATTAAATCAACCTGTCTGTGGGATGTATGATTACCTACTGAAAGCAGTAGGATGGTCTACTGAAGAAAAAGAGGTTTTGCTTTAAATTCTAGAAATATATAGAGAAATTACCATAAGATACAAATGAGCCCTATATGGACATCTATCCATTTACATCTGGTTTTCTATGGCCCTCTGCATGAAACTTTATACATGTTTGCTTGCTTTCTCTAAGCATTCAAAAGACATAAGGAAATGGAAAAGAAATCCTGATAAAAATAAATGTTTTCCCTAGTATCTTACTGTTTGCTAATTGATAATAATTATTTTCCACTTCACATCCAGCATACAAACATTCCAGAAAATTTAACAGAAATTTTGTCTACGAAGATGTCTAACCAACCTGCAGACTTCAAGAACACTTTAAGCAGTATTCATCCAAAGATTCTACCAAAATAATACAACAAGAAACTTTTTCAAACTAATTTTTCCCAAGGAAAAGTACATTCACTTAGTGCAGAATCACCTGCTTTTCATTATTTCTGCCTTCTTTTTCCCTCTATGCCTATGACCAAAAAGGCTCAGCAGACCTCGGTGGAACTTTAAATCAGGAAAGAAACTCCTGCTGTTTTGCATGACTTACTCTTCGATGCCTTTGTAAATGTGTACAAAACTACAAACTGCAATAATTTCACAGCTTGCTTCTTCCTTCCATGTCTCCAATTCTACAGTTCTAAAAATTTCCCTTTCATGTTGCTATCCCCCATGGCCAGCAAACAGAGGAACCTGATGCCTCTCCCAGAGGAATGAGCAGGAGACTTCGTACTAGCTGGTACAGCAGCTCTTTTTACACAATTTTTAGTCTTAATGTATATGCCAAAATGTTTTACAGCATGACATTCATTTTCTTAATTTTTTTAAATCTTTCAGAAATTCACAACTAATAGCTCCTACTTGCTTTTCAGAATGTTAGAATTTACAATGCTGGTTTCTTCTGTTCGGCCAGGTCTTCTCACTACATTAGGTGATAAAGGAACATATAGTGAGGACTGGAAGATTGTATATTGTCTCACCCCTAAAAACATGCTTAACACTGTCTGTTTACACTTAAATGAGTCTTTCATTTAACTAAAGCAGCCTATGGGTAGAATAATTTTTCTTACATTTTTAAAATATATTTTTATATATCCAAATATAAAGCAGAATTACTTTCTTCAATACTGGTTGGTACTTGAGGGGATGAGAAAAAAACCTCAAAATTTAATTCTCTCTATTTTAATGAAAAAGCAAAGGATATTTCTGTTTAAAATATTACACCTGGCTTACAAATGGCTTCATTTCTACTGGGAAGCAGCATCTTCTGTCCTCCGTAGTGTGACTTTATCACTGTGTAATAAAAAATTTAAAACCTTACAAATTCTATAATATACAGGTCAACCTGTATCAACTTAATATCACATCATTCATGTAAACATACACAGCACTTGAGCTTTACATAGATCTCAGATGTTGTCACTTCAAAGGAGTTCAGAATAGAAGTGGTAAAAGAAATTAAGCAGTAAGAGAATATGTGCTCTTTGTTTAATGCAAATGGGCTTGTTTTTAAAAGTGTGTTTTTAAAATCCTTCATATTAAAGGTTAATAAAGTTGTATTCTGTCTACTTGAATTAAATGCCTTTACAACTGCCTGATAATTTAAAAATTAAACTCAAAGAGATTGCTCAGAGGTTGAAATGACACCTACCATCCCTGCTGAAACAACTCCGTTAGAACAGCTGCGGTGACAGAGTTCAGTTCCCTTTCACTGCATTTGCAGGTTGTCTGCGTGTCCTAAGGATTCGGTCAGCCCACCTGCACAGAGCAAGGAAATGACCCCTGCCCCAGCATGTGACAAGGCAATGTACAATGTAAAATGGTGTACAACAATATCTGCATGCAGTGGGAAAGAAAACAAACCAAATCAAAACAAACAACCCCCCCACTCCAACGGTAAAACAATTGTATCCAACTTGACAGTGTCTGGAACACGGAAGTTTTTTTGGCCTCCCAGGATATAAACATGCTGCAGACTGGGGGGAAGGTGCAGTTCTCCCGTCAGCCCAGATCAGTCAAATCAGGGCTGAGGGCTGAGCACATTCTTGAACATTCTGTAATACAAAGGCACAGACCATAACAAAAAAAAACCCTGTTGCAAAGAATGTCTATGGATAACTTATAGGGAAAACCTGTGGATTTCTGTCATTCATAAGTACTTAAGAAAATGTGCAGACTTTTAAATGGTCACAGATCTCATGACCAGAGGACTTTTCCATGTACTTAGCTAACTGTGAACTATTAGTATTTTCAGATTCTAATTTCAGTGCAATCTTGAAAGAGAGAGAAAATTGGACTCCAGCTACTCTGTCCTGCAAGAATTAAACCTGGGAGTAAATGAGAGTACTTCCACCAATACTAGAAGCAAGCAACCTCTGCCTTAGTTTGGTAACCTATTGACCCAGTTTCCAGCCAGACAAGGGGAGAGAGCCTTTCACTGCCTCTGTACACTGCCAACACCTCACATTAAACCAGAGAGTGGGAGAATCCACAGGGATCAAAATTCAGATCAGCATGTAGTAGCAGAGGTCTAAGCCCATAGAGAAACCATCCCCATCTCTTTTTTCCTGCTTGCACACAAGAGACGATCAAAATATTCTTCACTAGACAGGCTGAGAGACTACCACTAAAGGGAAGGAAACACTATGGCTGGGGAATTCTTTTTGCAGTGTGATGCTCTTTTCTTTTTATTCCACTTCATCCCAAGGCATCATGGAACTTCCGTGCTACCTTCTGCTCCCGTGTGCAAAAATTCTCTCCATCATTCTCTCCCGTAGTGTTGTTCAGTGGAGCATTTGGGTTATTGGTGATGTTACCTTTTCCTCCTTGTTGGGCAAGGATCTCCTTTTCTGCCACCTCATTCTCCATTCACACCAAACAGGAATACAGATGTGCTCCTATTGTCCTTCTTCTTGCAGAGTGCAGCAGTAGCCTCTGCTTTTAAGAAAAAGAAACTTGTATCAAACCTATTTGTCCTACCCACTTGACAATGTAGGGCAGAGAAAGGAGAGAGACCAGGATTTCAAGTAACAACCAAAATACTGAGATATTGAAATCAAAGAATGAAATTGAATCACTGAAGAAATCTCTCTGCTGACAATACTAGTGGTGGGATGTTAATAATACCATTTCAGCCTTGCAACTTCTCATCAGAGTAATTGGTTCTTCATATTCACTTACTTTCTTTTCCCCCTTTAAATCACACATAGTGTGTGCTATCACTCAGCAAAGATCCAGAATAATTCATACCTCAGAACATGTCACTAGCTTCAGACATGCTTTCCCCCTGTGGTTTTGATTGGTTTTGAAGACACCTTTGCTCAAGGAATTTCTTGTTCCTATGAGTCACTCACCAAAGAGAAAGGTTAAGTGAAAGAGTAGCTGTTTTACTAAGCCCATTGAAATTGCATTTGTCACGTCCAACTGGATTTTTTTCAAGCAGTGCACTGGATTGACAAGAAAGCAGTTACTCTGCTGCAAACAAGTGAAAATTCATAGAAGACCAAGGCAAAATAAAGACTGTGGGTTTTGCTCACCACCATAAAATTGTTGATATTTAGAAGAGCACCCTTTGATCTCTCCCAGACTAATTACTGCCCTGGGTTTGACTGCTTACTATATAAGTTGTCCTTCACAGAAAATGCAGCCGTTGTAATACAAATCTATACTGGAAATAAAAGTGAAAATATGGCATCCAATCACAAAAAAATAGCAAAAGTTATCCATGAGAATACCTGTGTCACACAACTTTTTTCAAGTGTTCTTTAGCTCAGCAGCAGCAGGTGCACTGGCTGTTAAAATGAAACAGTTCTAGAAAGGAAAAGCATGTGTCTAAGAGCAAGATAGATCAACACAGAGCTCTATCATACAGATTGTATTGTATTTCTTCATTTTTTCCAATATGAAGTCGCCACATACTGTTGTTCTAAACTGTAAATTACCAATATAAGTCCTATGTATGTGGATTTTTTCTATGATAAATTCATCTACTGCACCCAGGAGTGGGATGTTCATAGAACACATGACCTTTGCTGCCAACACATCATGAGTAAATTTCAGATACAGTTATACATAGACTGTACCTTTAGCTTGTACAGGTAAGGCAAAGGAGGGAGTATGTTAAAACTTTCTTATGATAAGAAGGAATAAAAATGTGAGATCAACACAACATATACAAAAACACCCTTTACCACATTGTACAGCAATATATCACTCCATATGTGTTGAAAACTGCCCCTTTCACAGCCTGAGCCTTTGCCTGTTAGTCTAGAGCCAGGCAAGGATGGCCACAACTGTGTCTAGCTCAGAGTTACCTCCTTTACCACATTTAGATCTACGAGCAGCACATTTACTGCGCACAAGCAGCCTGCTACAATGGTGGCACCTCTAGTGTGGATTCATACAAGAACAGCATGTCACCAGCAGGCTCCTGTGTCCCTGCTGTAGTCAATAGCCAGGGCATTCCACATGCCACAGCATCCACTAGCACGCCTGTGATAAATTCAGCAGCAAAAAGCCCAAGGATTTCCCTCAAACATTTCGAATAATTTCTACTGTCAAACAAAAAGAGCATTCACAGGAGAGCTTGTTGCCACATTTTCAGGTAAAGATCACTGGTACTGACTGGGACCTGCCTGCACACTCCATCATCACAGTTCACTGGCAACATTTATCCTGTGGCCAAGGTGTACACGCAGCTCTGAAAGCAAAGCTATAAATGCAGTATGTAAGCTGCTAAAGAAGTGCAGCACAGGCCTGCAGCTCCTCACACAAACTCCCATCACTTGGTCAAGCATCAGTAAACCCTGTTTATTTTTCTGCTTTACTAAAGAATTTTTCACAGCACTCAAACTTCCAAAGAAAATAATCATCTATTATACACATTTAAACTTGTTGCACCAACCATAAAAATCAAATTTCTAAATATGCTGATATGCACAGAAAACCCTAAAGTATGGCCACAATACTCTTCATGCAATTATATTGTATTACTTGGTACCAGTTTAGAAGATTATTTATATATTCTGTTGGAACTTTCAGACCACAAGGTATCTATAAAATAGCAGGCAGTACTATGAGTATTTAGGATTAAATTTATAATTAATGTATAAAGCATTATAAAAGTTATGAAAAAATGCAAAAGGAAGGAAACCCTTTTCCATGGCTTCGGTTTCCTTGCTCATTCTTTTAGATACTAAATACACATACCTAGCATAGTTTTCCAAGCAAATTAATGATTCAACTACACCTCCTATTTGTCTATCAGTCCTTTCACTCTAAAATGTTCTTCATCAGCTTTAACTACATCAGATAAGGCAGCAAGAGGATTCAGAGAAAGCACTTGGCTACCGTGAGTGAGAACTTGTGATGGGAGGTAACAGCCCATGTTGTTGTTCCCTTTGGAGGGAGTTACACAACAGGGCTGAGGCTAATGTCATTCTTGCTCCTCTTCCACCAACTAGAATATCTTCCACTTCTTGCCTTTAAAGCATCAGAAATGCTTCTGCTGCCCAGTCCTGGTTGCAGGGTTGTAACTTTAAGGCCAGGGAAGTGGCCTCCCACTCATATCCCAGGAGGGGATGCCAAATCCCAAAACACAGCATTGGAAATTATTCCAAATGATTTTCACCAAATGTGATTGCTATCATTCTGGTTCGGTATATTTCCAAAGTCAAAATTAGAGATAATTAGATACTAGGTATCAGGAGATAGCCCTTGCTGTGATAGCCTTCTTCATAAAATAAAATATGTGTGGGATATGGTCAGTCCTCTGTAACAAAAATATTTCTTGTATTATAAAGTAAAATAATAAAGCAACCCACACCCTGAATCCTACATAGCAAGGAAAAAGGATTATTCTATACAACTTCCAACAATACTGGGTTATTTATACCCCAGGAAGGGAAAAAAACAACCACCACGACCAACAGACCAACCAACCAACCAGAAACCCACAAAGAATGAGCATTACTTAAAATGAGATACAATGAACTTTCTCCAAGTTTGTGTGTGAATTTTTTATGACAGAACCCCATTCAGATGAAGCCTGATTAAAAATGTTCATTTGTAGGCAAGTTGGATTTGGCTGACTACTGCCTAATCATTAGGAATATTTATATGCATCTCAAACTATTTAAAATGCAAACACTGGAAGAATTTAAAACAAAACAAAACAAAAATGCATTTCATCCCAAAAAGCTTTCTTTTGGTTTCTATTTAGAGATATAATGAATACTACAGTCATACAAGCAGCAAGACCACACAATCAGAGAATGAAAGACCCTGGACAACGATGGGAATTTAGTAACTGTTGTGCAACTAATATTTTATTACATGATCTCACAACTTTTTCCATAGGTGCTGAGTTTTAGGCTGTTCATCACAAGTGCGTTTTGGAGATAGAAATTATACACTCATAAAACAGATTTGTGATTTGATTCTTGTTGTTAAACTGGTAAAAAACTTGAAGAGGTCAGCCACTGTTTACATACCATGCACAGATTTTGCCTAACTGAAGTTATTCTTGTTCTCCAATCCAATAATCATTTCAATAAAATAATTCTTTGAATGACTAAAAACTAGATCCTGCTTCATAGTTTTAAATGCAAAATAACTTATTTATTGTGTCACGCTTAAAATACATTCTGTGTAATATAACTGCCTATTTTAGTTCTAGGGTTCCCCACAACCAAATAATCTGATAAATCAATGTCAAACACCTTAGACCTCATGGTTTCCCCCCAAGGAAGTGCTATTTTAACAGTGGGGATAGATGAGTGCAGGGACTAAGCCAAACTCTCAGTAGTACCTAGGAACTGAGTAGCAAAGCTTTGCCTGATTTTGAGGCAAGAGCAAACACACAGAGTGATCACCTGCAGGTGGCTACAACATCTCTGACCCAAACACATCCATTTCTGGACAGGTACTGTAGCTGTGTGTCCCAGACCTGCAGGGAATGTCCTCAGCAGCGAATCTCAGGGACTTGCACTTTCACTTGTTGAAGTTGTTGCCTATGTTATCATTAATGTTTACTGAAAGCACTTCAGTATGTGGTTACCATCACCATGTAGGGCTTTTGCATATTGAATAATATTGCCACTAGGCAGCACCCAATGCCTTCTGCTGGCTGCCTCCAGCTTCAGAAAGCCTGGCAAGAGAGGTAAGAAATAAACTATGTGGGGTTAGGCAGAAAATAAACAAAAAAACCCAAACAAACAAACCCCACATGTTCCAGGGATTGGGTTTGCCCTAAATTTCCCGTTTCTAGGGCACCACCAGTATTCAGGCAACTTAGCAGGGCAGTGTCTGCACTGAGAAGAGACTGGGCTGCTCAGCTGCTTGAGGCTGAAAAGAAGCCTGAAAAAGAACATTCAACTTTGATGCCCTGAGGTTTTGGGCATGTGCCCTTCCCTACCTTTCATTTTATATGAAAGGTTGGAAATTATTTGGTTGGTTAAAACAAAGTCAGGGATCAAAAGAACATTGAATTGACTCAGCCTTTAGGAAGTTGTAGATGGTTTAGGAGTCAAGTAATTTCTAATAACATTAGTAAGCATAAAAACATCAGTGTAGTGTTAGCCACAGAAAATTAGGAATTTGATATTTTACAGATCCTTTTACAGTGTTGGAGCACAGCATGGTGTTAAGGTGAGAAATTATTTGTGACAATTTTTCATTGCCGTGAGATAATATACAATTTCTAGTGATAATATTTAAAAAGAGTTTATCAGTCACAGTAGGCTTTGTAGCTATGAGAAACTCCCAGCAACTTCTTTGAAAAACTGAAAAATTGTGCCTTCAGAAGTCTTACCAGTGGCAGGTATCCTAAAATATTGAGGATTTAAATGTGCTTAAACACCCCTGACCTAATCCTAACCCTAACCTCCCCATCGCACCCAAAGGGGGGGAAATCAATGCACTTTTCAAGGGTTTGGAAGGATTATTTTTTTTTAAAGATACTTACACTGATAGACCTTGTTACCTGAACTAATGCTTCAGATGCTTTAGAAATCAGAATAAATACAGCCAAACATAACAACACACATACACACATATGCAGATGAGGCAACAGGTTGCTTCAGGAATAAAAGGCAGGCAGATCTCAAATAAATTCCTACCCCAGAAAATTCTAATAATTTAGTCTTTTTCTCCCTTTTCTCCATTTCCCTTTTGGTTTTGAGTGGAGAGGGATGTTAGACACTATCTGCCTCTGCAGCACAGCTGGCTCTCTGTGTCCGTTCAGCATTTCTTCCTGTTTGTTTCCACCCCAAGGTGCAGAGCCCTGGGAATATGTGTGCTAGATCAAGGCTGCTACGTCCTCAGGAGGACTGTTAGAAATTATTCATTCCACATAGAAGCCTGGCAAGCAAATGCAGATGTGGCACATAAAGTACTCCAAGGTCAACATTGTTTGTATAAGGTAGATTCTGATATTTTAGCCATGTTTTGGCATAATCACCTGAACTTGTAGTCATACATTGAACTGAGTGCAGGATTTCTTTGACTTTTCCTTCACTCTGAAGGAAATAAAGGTAAGAAACATATACTATAATTCTGTTTGTTTGTTTGTTTGTTTTGGAAGGGTGGTGTTGGTAGTGTGAAATACAAAGCCAACCAATTTCCATCCACATCCCAGGGCCACACACTGAGATGTGCTAAATAAGAGATCTTACCAAGGAAACAAGTCTTCTCAATTTATAAATAGCCCAATGTAGTCACCTTCAGAGTTCAGCTAGCAAAGAGAAGCAACAATCATTGCTACATTTCTGAACTTTAAATTGAACATGAAATTTTACGGCAGAAGAATGAGAAAGAAAAGTCTGAGAACACGAGTTAAATTTCCTTTAAAAGTAAAGTGTTTCAAGAGAAACCTCGAAGTGCCCTCTCATGGCACCTGGCACTAACTGCAGGTTCTGAAACATCCTAAACCCGGAACACTTACTATCTGGTTAAAAGGAAGTTCTTTTGATTTTTTGTTAAGAAATTGTCTTTACTAGCTATAGAGCAAGGGTAAGAAACTGCATAACCTTATAGAATAAGAAACATTGAAGTGATCTGTTAAAAATTATTTTAAAGTGTTCATACTGCTTAGTTTTTTTCCAAAACAGACATGTGCTTGAGGTTCATTTAATTGCATTATTAGTATCACATAATATTGATGTTATTAATCTGAAACAGTACTGATGTAAATTTGCACTGCATTATTTATTGCTGATTATTACTGACATTCCTTTTTATAGTTTCACCCTAGGAAGCAAAATATTTTTGGTTTTAGTTAACCAAGCACAAAAAGTGCAGTAAGTGAAAACTGCATTAGAAAAACAAACCTGAACCCTCTGTTTATTTCTGGGTTTGGCGTTGCAGGTTAAAGCACTCATTCCATTGTCCCACCTTTCCTAAACACTTTCATCAGTGTAAGAGACATATTTCCTTTTGTTTAATTACATATTTTGTTTCTATGGCAACTAGACAGAATCTAATCCATTTCTGTTCCTTCCTAAGCCTTTACATACCAATTTTCTTTCACAGTATAGTAGCAAAAGATAATCCTCCTTTAGAACTCCAAGTACTGTTCTTTCCAAATATCCCTTAATTAGTATGCATTAGGATTAAAACCAGTTGCAGTTGTGCTATAACTAAGAGAAACTGTGAAAAAGAAAAAAATCTAACAGGATCTAGACAGAAAAATCGAAACTACCATCAAGTAGCTTCAGCATAAATTTACTGCCACCTGCAGGCAGGCTTTTACCATCATGGATTTCCAGAGCATGGGACCAGGGGGATGAAGGAAAAGCAGATTTGATGTTCCAACTCTGACCAATTGATTGAGATTTTATTTAAGAGAACCCAGTAATGTTGCCATTTAATGAAATAATGCCGATTATTTTAATTTCTGTTGTCCTATTCCAGCTTGCTTCTATTTGTGAAGACAGTGGTGATGTCTGAAGATTTTCCTTCTAAACTGATACCATAATAAAGGACACAAATTCTACTGCTGGTAACCACCTCTTGAACAGTGTGCTTTCTGCATTCTTCGATTTTTCAAAGAAATTACTATGTTCTAAAATGAAGGCCAGATTTTTTTAAAAATCTAGGAAGTCAAATATTACAAAAAATATCATGTCTGTGGTTAAAATACCTGTTCTAGGAGGATTTGGGGATTACTGCCTTACTAAATGGCTTAAGTCCTATACATTTATACTCTTTCATACAGAAAAACCAAACTGAAAGAGCAACACTGACACTTGTTGACGCAGTTGGACACGAAATGATCACACAGAGACCTGGAATCCTTTGAGATGCAGCGCTGAGGCCAAAAGGAGAAAGATTTGTTTATTAATTTCCAATATATACTTCTAGCAAGGTGACAATGGATTGGAAGGTGAAATTCCCACCTCTCAACCACATTGGTCAATCAGACTGTCAATGACATTCTCCTCCCATCAAAAGGAATGCAAACATTGGCCATATTTACAAAAAACCAATTCTTTGTTTATGTTAAAAAGCATGGGAAAGTGAGAAACTCTGACTCCAATATGAAACATCAGAAGGCTAAGAAAATTCTAGGTGACATTTCACCCTTTTTACTTTAAAAAAGAAAACAGAAAAAGAAAAATGAACAATTTTACAGAAGAAAGAAAAGAGAACTGTACAAAAGTTCAGGCATTGTTTGTGGAGGAATCATCT
>VYXD01010581.1:916-20925 GCA_013397195.1 Hylia prasina | reverse complement strand
TCATGGAGAACTGTCTCCTGTGGCGAGGGACCCCACACTGCAGCAAAGGAATGACTCCTCTTCATGAACAGTGGAAGAAACCACGGGTAATGGACTGACCAAAACCCCCATACCCTGTCTCCTTGCACTGCTGGGGTAGGAGGTAGAACAGGAAAGGAGGGAGGGGTGGGGGGAAGGTGGTTTTTTAAGGGTTCATTTTACTTCTCATTGTCCTGCTCTGATTTTGTTAGTAATAAATTCAATTCATACTCTAATTAGAGCCTATTTTGCTCACAATGGTATTTGATGAGTGATCTCTCCCAGTCCTTATCTCAACTCATGAACTCTTTGTTAAATTTTCTCTCCTCTGGCTGGCTGCAGAGGGGAGTGAGAGCAGCTTTGGTGGGTGCCTGGCATTCAGCCAGGCTCAACCCACTACACCATGGCTGGGGGGTTTGGAAAGATCTTTGAGGTCCTTTCCAATCCAATTAATTTTGATTTCTGGTGGGTTAAACACAAGAACCTGCCTGCTCATTGCCACTGGTGTTTTTAAATGGGCACTGGTTTGAAAAGCATCACAGCTAAATTGTAAAGCCTATGAACTAAGTACCAGTTCATGTAGTTTTCCAGTACATTTAACCCCAACTTCAGTCTGCCCTGCAACAGCAAATGAGAACAGCTAGCTCATTATCTAACCTATTTTCTCTGCCCTCCAAAGACAGTCAAGATGCCTGATGTGAGCATTTATACTTCTAACATGATCAGAGATAGTTGATGATTTTAATGCCAGAAGTTAGATTGAAAAGTAGATTCTTTTATTCACAGACAGGCTGTTTCTATAGTGCAACTGAAAGCAGGGATATATCAAACCCAAACCAGTCCAATTCCACAGACCGTTCATGACTTTGTTCCAGCTTCTCCTTTCACAGAAGGCTTCACAATTACTTCTCACCTCTATCTATGCTAACACTGATGCAAACACTTCAGAGGTTCTTGGCAGCAGTGCTATTGCTAGTCTTAAGAGAAGCAGAACTGCTGCTGTTCCTGCATGTAGCACAAGACCCACACAAGATGTCCCTGAAGACTCAGCTCAGGAAAGTCTGATGCTGGGAAGCAGCATCTCCCTCTCCCCAGGTTCTCTAAGATGGAACAGCATGATATTTTCAGTCCATTACACAAAAATACCATATAAACTTTGCATTTACCCTGGTCACAGCACAAACAGAAATGTGCAGAGGTTCTGAATTTTATTATTGTCCTGGTTTCAGCCAGGACAGGGTACCACCTCACATCATGCAAGGGGCAGAGGGAGGGGGTCCCTTTCGGTCAGGTAGCATGAAGCGAGCAGTCAGGGATAATGTCATGTTCTGTATGGTGAGCACTCGTGTGTGAATAATTTGCCTGTCCTGTACACTGTTATTAATACTGTTCATTTTCTTATCTCAATGCTGTTTCCAGTAAATTGTTCTTATCTCAACCCACGATCTTTACCTTTTGTACCTCCAATTCTCCTCTCCATCCTGCCACAGGGGAGGGGGGAGTGAGTGAGCAGCATGTGGTTTGGAGTGTTTCAGTGGGAACACTAAATTGGGGAATACCATTCCTAAACCATGACAATTATTATTTTTCAAGCTGACTAGGCAAAAATCTGTTGGAAACCCTTACCTGTACAAGTTCCTGGAGTTCTCTCTTTACATCTTCTAGGCCACCAATATCTTCCCAGGTAACTTGTGGCACCTCCACCACAGTCTCCCTAAGAGCAGAAGGGTTGCTCTGGCTCAGAGCCCACTGTCATTAGAAGAAACAGCATTATAATCAATTCTAACATTTTATGTTCACTTGCTTCAGATAAGCAATTAGACATTGCACACAAAAGAAAGACGGGCACTCCTGCATTACCCTGAAGTCATCCATGGTCACAGCCAGTGAGTTCATCACTTCAGCATCAATGGTTTCATCTTCTAGGTCTATGAGATCCATCTTCTTTCTGATAGCCTGAAGAGCAGCTTCTGAGCAAAGAGCAGCCAAGTCAGCACCAACATGGCCATGGGTCTCGTTTGCCACCTGAAAGCAGAGCACTGACTATGACTCTCAGGAATACAAGCAAGCACTCTGCAAGGGCAATGCATGCTCTGGTCCCTCATTCAGAGGTGCAACAAAAGTGAAGGACAGAAACACTAGCGCTTTGCTGCAAATTCAAGATAAGTGCTATCACATTTAGCAGCCAAAGACACTGTTGTTCCACCTCCTACTTGAGAACAAAGTTGCAACTGGAGTAGATAGTGTGCAGAAAGATAACCCCAAGGACTGCAGTTCTTCATTCAGGACAGAGATTAGATCCATCCAGTATTAACACAATGTTCAGCCAGCTCTGTGAGTGCTGTTTCAGGTTTGCTTTATTTTTAAAGAGAATGCCACAGCAAACAAACACAGGACAGTGGCAAGGCACTTTCAGACTGGACCGGTACACACTCGTTTCACTTAGCCACAGCATTCTTGACTAGCAAGTGAGGATTTTTGGTCACTGGTAATCTAGTTAGAAGGAAGCCCAGAGATCACATATTTGTCCAGTTTCACACTGTCCTAAATGAGCAGAGACAAGCTTTCCTAATAGCATGCTACTCACCTGTTCCAGATCCACATCATCAGCCAGTTTCATATTTTTTGTGTGGATCTGCAGGATCTCCAGGCGCCCGGTGGCATCGGGGATACCAATATCTACCTCTCTGTCAAAACGACCTGGGGAGTACAAGCACACATTGAGTTGCTGATTCTACAAACTAAGGGAGCTGCAGTTGCTGCCTTCCTCTGACACAGGAACTTGATGACAAGCCACAAACAATTTCAGAAAATGCCACAGCTTTGGGTTTCTCTGCAGCATTGACCAGCCCAGTAGCAGAGTCAGGTCAGAGAAGGCAGAAAGGCTTATAGCCATCTAGGGAAAGTGAGACTACTGCATTAAGTAGAGTTCAGGATTATATAAACACAGAGAATTTCTGGGTTTTTCCAAGCCTCATTTATAGAAAAATATGCTATCCTAACCAACACACCATGGGACATTTTTATTTATTCCTACCTTTGTGTCCACAAATACTGAGAGTCTAAATTTTTCAGAACTTTCACAGCAGTACCCAAGTGGTAAAAAACATTAACTGCCCCAATATCTGGGGAGGCAGGAAACTCATGTATTACCACAATATTAACTAGGGCATGTATATCTATAATTTTCTTGTAGTTATAGCTGTGCATTCAAATTCCTCACTAGACAATTAAGAGGCCATTTTTCCTGCAAATTTGACTTTACCAACTGGTCATACAACATTCATTTACACTGCAAAGTTTTGAAAACCTGAATCTCAGAAACTACCAGACTTCTCATCAATAAAAGATAAATGGGACAATTCAGAGCCTCTTGCAACCTGAAGCACGAACAACCCCCTAAGCGCTTAGTCCTGAAATAGCCTCACCTAGTTGATGCAGTGAAAAAATGTGCTACCCTCTAAGTATTTCATTATTTCTACAAGTTCTAATCTAATAAAACACAAAAGATTATACCAAAGGCTGAAATCTAAAAATTAATTTCAAACAAGTAGCTGAAGAGAAGCTTATATAACGCATAAGATGTTTAATATTAATTTCTACTCAATCTTTCCATGGCCCCTGAAGCACAGTCCATAACAAAGTATCTGATACACAAAAAAGATGGCAATCATGGTTACCAAATCGCCTGAGAGCTGGGTCAATGCTATTAGGTCTGTTGGTGGCTGCCATAACGATCACATGTGCTCTCTGTTTCAGTCCATCCATAAGAGTCAGCAGCTGAGACACAATGCGACGTTCCACCTCTCCGTGTGTCTGTGGAGAGAGAAAGTAATAATTAGACTAAAAGCTCTAAAACACAGCACAGGAGCTAGTACTGCACCAAAACAGACAGATACAACAGACATAAGCTGTTAAGAAACATTGTGAACTACATCAGATTCTTCTGATACCCAAATTCTGACATCCAACTGCTTTCAAGCATTAAGTTAAATACTGCTTTACCCTGTAGTCAAATGCAGAGACTCATGCCAGCTGCTACCAAAAAGGATGTACTCCTTTACCTTCTAAAGGCTTTCTTTACCTTCTCTCTTTTAGGAGCAATGGCATCCAGTTCATCAATGAAGATGATGGCAGGAGCATTCTTCTCTGCTTCTTCAAAGGCTTTCCTCAGGTTGCTCTCAGACTCACCAGCCAGCTTGCTCATGATCTCAGGACCTAAAAAAATAACAACTGTGGCACCCAGAAGAGAGGCAGCTAGCCCCAGAAACATGCAGCTGAATTTTTTTTAGTACAAGGTTCACATGTATCTATATTTCAAGCCAAAGCAAATACTATCAACCAAGTTCATTAAATTTGCATCTGAACAGGCAAGACCAGCATGCAGAATTACTTACTATCATCATTTTGGTGTTTTCAGTTTACTCTAACAGAATGCAACACTAGCCAATGAGCTACCATTAGCTGTCTCTTCCCTTACCCTATTTCACACTTGGTGAGCTTCTCTGTAATGTGCCACCACACACGGTTAATGCTCACAAGGGAAGCAATCAAATTATATGGTGACAAATGATCAGGGTAGGGAAAGAAAAAGCTGTAAGATACCAAAGCTGTCTACAGCATGCATTACACAGGTATACATTTACCTCTATAAGATTTTATAAATGAGTTCAAAAAAACCCCAACTGTTGGGAGGAATGTGTTAAAAAGCAAAACACTGGTGAGTGCTCAAGTGACGTTGCAGCTGGAAATAACCCTTGATAAGCCTGTGTGAACAGTAGCCAGTGTTCCTCTGGCATGAACAGTGCCCATGTCTCTTCTTGTGTGCCCCTGTCCAGGTATTGCTTCAGGGATCCCTCGGTTAGCGAGGTAATGGAAATAAATTTACTCTGTGTTTTAGCTATGGGTTTGTGGTTGCCCTGGCTGCCTGTCTGTATTGACTCACACACCAACTAACCAACCAACCAACAACAACAAGCCACCACCAAAAAAACAACACCCCAAACCCCATCTCCTCTCAAAGAATAAATAATAAAAATGTGTAAGCACATTAATCCCAGGAGAAAGGGCAGCATTCCTTTGAGATCTACAATTGCTGAACACTAGTGCAGGCTCATAGATTTATTCTTTTTTTACAGATTTTTCCATCATGCTGAAGGGAGTGGTAATGAAGAAAAAGTATGCTTCTAAAGGATCCAAGAAAAAGAAACCTGACCCTTGGAACTGCAAGGCTGCCAGCTGACTGAAACAGGCCAGCTGCAGAGACACTGGTAGGAGCAAGTACTAAGAATGTTTCATTACAGGTAATTCACCAATTCATATCAGTTTCGTCTACAACACTGCAGCTCCATGCTTGGGACTAGTAGACAGAGAATGCATCGCTAACTCTAACAATGTTATTTTTATTATGCAATAGAAATACAAGTGTCTAAAGAAATGTCTGGCTCATTAGCATGCAGTAACACCTTCCACATACTTAGAAAGAATATGACAACATATGGTTAAAAGCAGACCATTTATGTCTGATATCTTGAGATATAAAGCAAGTCACTTCCCTACTGCTGCTCACTGCTATACTGTGCTATATACTTCTTTGCTTTCACCTTCATGGGTCTAAGTGACTGAAATCAGAGAAGAAAAATATCATTCCTTAAGTACAAATGTTCAGTTATT
Organism: Hylia prasina; assembly: GCA_013397195.1. Classification (NCBI taxonomy): domain Eukaryota; kingdom Metazoa; phylum Chordata; class Aves; order Passeriformes; family Sylviidae; genus Hylia; species Hylia prasina. Next base: position 15,234 of record VYXD01010581.1, on the reverse strand, counting down.
CCAACACTGAATGTAAAATGGCACAGAAAAGCACTGAGGAAAAGTCACAGTCTGATCCTTACAGCACATAAACCAGTATCCACCTCAACTGCTACAGATGAAGAGTGATCAATAGGAGGTTCTGTCACTTGTAGCTAAGGCCCAAGGTACTCATAGCTTTCAGGATAGTTCCTCACAATTAATGTTATATGAAACAGAACAGGTCTTGTGTTTTACTTGAGGGAAAAACAAATTCTCAGCAGATCACCTTCTTTTCTGAATGGAACATGCTGGCAGCAACAGAAACAAGCATCCTGCACCCATATTCATAGAATAATCTCACCAGTCCCAGCTCTCCCTTCACCAACATATATGAACACTAAGCCAGACAGATTCCAGGCCCCTGTATTACAAAGCTGTCTTTCCAACGAGCCAGCTACAAAACAATCAAGCTTAAGGGAAGTGCCACTACAGACACTTCCACACAAATGGCCTCCAAGTATCCCCAGATGCACACTTCAAAGAGGTAAGGAAGGATGTCAGGGAGACAGCATGGCTCTACAAGCTCTATTAACAGTATTCCTTACCATAAGATAGACAAATGATCACACAGCAGATCTGGGGCCAAAGCAGCCACAAAACTTACCATTGATCAGGAAGAAGAAAGCCCCCGTTTCGTTCGCCACCGCTCGGGCAATCAGTGTTTTACCAGTGCCAGGAGGACCATACAGCAGGATCCCACGTGGAGGCTGAGGACAAAGGCAAGGGATTTAGGTGGTATCTAAATGCCTAAGTAGATTCACAGTGAATCTGTAAGCATTTGATAAAGCCAGTCTGAAATTGTGATGCAATCTCATGCAACAGCTGCCATGTCAACATTGCTATCAACACCCTTACTACTTTGTTTTTGTGTTCAAAACATGTAAGGAAATACTTTCCTAACACCAGCATTAAAAAAAACTCCAAACATAAGCAAACCAAACTCCCCCCCCCAAAAACCCTAAATTACTTATTCCCCTCCCAGTACCTCATGAACCTCTGATACCGAGTCATCTTCAAAGACAAACCCACTCATCCACCTGGTGCACATGGGGACATACCTTCACCCCTATGGCCTTGAAGAGAGCAGGGTGTCGGAGGGGGAGTTCCACCATCTCTTTGATTTGAGCTAGCTGCTTCCGGCAGCCCCCAATGTCATCATAGCCCACTTCATTCAGCGACTCTTCTTCATCCTACCCAAGAGGAAATACATTAAACATCTGAGTTAAAACAGTAACTCAACAATCCATCCTGGTCTACAGAACCCAGGTTTTCGCTCATTGCCATTTCTTCGATGTGTTGAGATTCTCATTTTCAAGTCTTCCTGGTGTCTTCTACAACTGTTTCTTAGCTCTCTCTTCCCAGATATGCAGAGAATATTCCTCACTGAAGCCTACCCTCTTGAATGACAGCCTCTGCTGCCAGGGCCCCTACAGACTAGTGCAAAACAAGTTGTGTGACCCTCTGATTTGCCTAGCAAAGATGATAAGACAATGAAGTCCAGTATAAAATATACTTATTCCTTAAACTCTAAGTGGCATTTCTAACTACCTGACATACCCTAGCTACCATACAGTTCTCCAACATAGTGTTTTCTCTTGGGATTGACTCAAATTAACAAAAAATGTTACGATCCAGATGTGCAGATAAGACCACCTGTAACCAACTCTTTCAGTATAGCTGTACAGCATCTGTTCATTTGGCTGTCCAAATTTCTACTGGCCTTAGTTATCTGTAACATTAGGCCATGCTAAAATAAAACAACACAGCCTGGAATCTCAGAGGGGCTCAGTCAGAGTCCCACAAACTGGAACTACTACACTTCAAGCAGGTTGCTCAGGGTCTAGCCCTATCAAGTGCTGAAGGTCTCCAGGTCTGGAGGTTCCTGCCCTCTCCAGGCCTTGTTCCAGGGTTTGAAGAAACCTTTTTCCACTGGGAATTTTCCTTGATCCAGCTTGTGCTATTGCTTCTAGTCCTGTCCCTGGGTGCAGCTCTTGGGAGAGCCTGATTATCCACACCTTCCCATCAGGCAGTTGCCAGTAACCCTGAACCTTTGCCTTCCCTTCTCTGTGCTGCATCAACCCACTCCCAGCTGTTCCTCATTCATTCTGACCACCAGCTCCCTCATCAATTTTGGTGGCCTTGGCTGAACTTGCTCCTATCTGTCTCTGTTGTGTCCTGAAGAACCCAAACTGGACTCATCTAATGCCCAGACATGGCCTCACAAGTGTCAAATAGAGGTGAATTTTTCAAAAGGCAGAGCTAACTACAAACTAAGACTCACCCTGATCTGCAGGCAGTAAAAAGGCACTTACTTTATGAAGCATACAACCACCTTAGCTCATTTCTGAGATTTCCTATTCTGTAACAGTAAGGTGGCCAAGACCTGACAGACAATCCACTCAGGCTGCCTCAAGCTTGGGACACTCAAGGCTAGACACCTTAAGGGACTAGGAGGAAAAAAGAAAAAAAAAAATCCTTAATTTAGATTTCAAATTTCTCACTGAAAAAGTACCAATTGCTTTCTTTTCACATGACATGAAATTTAGCAACATTGTAAGCCCTCCCTGCCATGTATCAAGGGAACTTTGGAATTAAAAGATGAATCTAAGTCCAGCATGAGATATATGGAAGCAGATGCAAAAGAGCTACTGCCAAAGTATGGCATCTTGTCAGCAAACCTATGCACTGGTGCTATCTCAGCATATGAGGAAGGATACTGGAAGCACATTTCTCTATCTTCAGCAGCAGCTCATCTCCTGAAACCAGAGGTTTTAATCATTACATTCAATACACAAAATGCCAAAACAGGAACTGCAAACACTGCTGCTCTAAAGGAGTGTCACTAAAACAGATTTCAGACAGAGGGGATTCAGTAGAACTGCACAGCAGGACTCTGCTCACCTCTCTTTTGATGGGCTCTCCCTCACAATGGATCACTGTGTCCGGAGCCACTATGCAGTATGGGCTTGGATCTGTCTCCACCACTTTGAACTCCACTGCACGCATCCCTCCACGCACCAAGAAGATGTCACCTATAAAACCCCACATTTCAGTAGCCTGCTGCAAAATGTCAACCCTTGTACTACCAGCAGCCCCAGAGAACAAGGAAGTGGGTTACACAGGTATATACTGCTGGCATTTTTAATACTGCTCTGCATTTTAAATTCAAGAGCTGCATGTACTGTGACCACGCAAGCACCATCAAATTTCATCGAGAAACAAACAGCAAACAAAACCAGCAAACAATACAAAAATAATATTCTGCCTAAATACAAAACACAAAGGCAAAGAATCATATTTCTTTTCCATCCAGTTTCAATTTAACATTTCTAAAAATGGGAAAAAGCCTTGACTTAATCTAAATTAATATTGAAGTTGTTATAACTAGACTGGTTGTCTCCAGAAACAGAATAATATATGATACTGCACTATGAATCCTAGGTAAACTGGACTACAGAAGCTGGATAAATTCAACTTGTGTATATATTGTATTAAGACCCATTTGTTCCAGCAGAAGTGCTACTAGCACAACTCTAAATGTATATTTGTTTTTTTAATGCACTTTCCCAGTTAATTAATTAAATTACTTTGGAAAAAGTGCATTTAGTCAGGGTGCCAGCTAGTATATCTAACCCATTGATTAATATGTGGGCAACTCCCCAATCCCATCAAGTGGGAGCAACTCAGGAGAAAAATCTCATTAAACTGAGTTCTACCTAAGCCTTTTCTGATGTCCTCCCATCCCACGTAGCAAAAAACCACAGGAGAATGTCCTGGTTTTGTCTGGGATAAGAGTTCATTTTCTTCTCAGTAGCTGGTACAGCGCTGTGTTTTGGATTCAGTATGAGAATAATGCTGATAACACCCTGATGTTTTGGTTGTTGCTGAGCAGTGCTTGCCCTGAGACAAGGGCTTTTCAGTGTCTCATGCTCTGCCAGTGAGGAGCTGCACAAAAGAAACCAGGAGGGAGCATAGCTGGAACAGTTGATCTGAACTGGCCAAAGGGATATTCCACACCATAGAATGTCATGTCCAGTATATAAACTGAGGGGAATTGGCCAGGAGCCACATATCATGGCTCTAGGACAGGCTGGGCATCAGTCAGCGGGTGGTGAGCAATTGTATTGTGCATCACTTGTATCTCTTGGGTTTTATTCCTCCCTCCCTTTCTCTCACCAATTATTATTAGTATTATTATAATTAATATTATTAAACTGTTCTTATCTCAACCCATGAGTTTTACTTTTTTCCCAATCCTCTTCCCCACTGGGAAGGAGGGAGGAGGTGTGAGCAAGCAGCTGCATGGTACTTAGTTGCTAGCTGGGATTAAACCATGACAGAGAACTATCAAGCTGCTCTACCAGCCAGCAACAGATATCACTCTTCTGAAGTTTAGGAAAAAATTAAATCCACAACAGCAAAATCTTACTCTACAGTTGTCAGTCTAATGCTCCATGGAGATCTGTACAAGCTTCCAGAAATTCTTTTTCTTTGGTATCAGGACTAGCCCACATTCACTGCCATCAGGACTTCAATAACAGGTGCTATTACCTTTCCTGATGGGTCTGTAAGCTTCCAGGAAATATNTTGGTTGTTGCTGAGCAGTGCTTGCCCTGAGACAAGGGCTTTTCAGTGTCTCATGCTCTGCCAGTGAGGAGCTGCACAAAAGAAACCAGGAGGGAGCATAGCTGGAACAGTTGATCTGAACTGGCCAAAGGGATATTCCACACCATAGAATGTCATGTCCAGTATATAAACTGAGGGGAATTGGCCAGGAGCCACATATCATGGCTCTNTCCAGGAAATATGGCTTGAGATAGACCTCAAACAGATTCCCTGTGATCCCTTCTACTGTGTCATCAATTGGTAACACATGGATACGTTTGCCGTATTTCACATCTGGGCAAGGCTGGATGCTGCAACAGAAGAAAACTCCAGTTAACTATATCATGCTGGACTTAAACCCAAGTTTGGGAAAGGCAGTGATGTCCCTTCTCAGGCCAGCATAAATGCCAGAAAGGACCCTCCAACGCCCTGGTGAGACTTCCCACGTGCATAAGAATGCTGACAAGGCAAAAATCATGCCCATCAAAGAGCTAGTCTTCACAACACATGCTTTCCTTCACTCCTCTAAGCCCTATCCAAAACTGCTGGGGGATTTCATACTATCTCCCCCCCTGCTCTTCTGTAGCTCCCCTTTGCTGTCCCCAAGTTACTAATGCAGCCTCAAGACCTGTAAGAGTCATAAGCTAACTTTTGTTTCAACACATGCTCCTGCACGTGGGTCAGGGCAATCCCAAGCACAAGTACAGGCTGGGTGGAGAATGGATTGCAAGCAGCCCTGCTGAGAAGGACTTGGGGGTGTTGGTGGACAAGAAGCTTGATATGACTTGGTAATGTGCACTTGCATCCCAGAAACCAACTGTGTCCTGGACTGCATCTAAAGCAGCATGGTCAGCAGGTCAAGAGAGGGGATTCTCCCTCTCTGCTCTTGAGACCCCACCTGGAGTATGGTGTCCAGTTCTGGCTCCCCCAACATAAGGAAGTCATGGACCTGTTGGAGCAAACCCAGAGGAGGCCACAAAGATGATAAGAGGGCTGGAGCCCCTCTCCTATGAAGAGAGGCTGAGAAAGTTGGGGCTGTTCAGCCTGGAGAAGAGAAGGCTCTGGCAAGACCTTATAGCACCTTCTGGTACCTGAAAGGAACCTACAGGAAGGCTGGAGGGACTTTTTACAAAGGCATGCAGTGACAGGACAAAGAGGAATGTCTTCAAACTGAAAGAGATGATTTACATTGGATAATAGGAAGAAATTCTTTACTTTGAAGGTGGTGAGGCCCTGGCACAGGTTGCCCAGAGAAGTTGTGGATGCCCTATCCCTGGAAGTGTTCAAGGCCAGACTGGATAGAGCTCTGAGCAGCCTGGTCTAGTGGAAGGTGTCCCTGCCCATGGCAGGAGGGTTAGAACTAGATGATCTTTGAGGTCCCTTCCAACCCAAACCATTATGTGATTCTATGAGCTACTGCTGAACTAACTGTAAGGGAAAGGGAGCTGAGGGGAAATCTTTGTTCCTTCCTCTCTTCCTCATAACTTAGAATAGAGTTCCTGTTGCTGATAAACCTGATTCTGAACAAAGGTTCTCAGTACCAACCAGGGATAGCCAGGTGTCTTTCAATCCATTTTTGTGGAAATTAACATTTAGGTTAAAGTCTGAAGGCCTCTTCTCCCTTTTTAAATAAAAATTTCAGCTATTATTTTACAACGTAGGCCAACAGCCTACTGTAGCAACACATCAGAGCATCAAGCTGTGGCAGAGGCAGAAAGCTCAAACTGGCTTTGCCAGCATAAAAAGCCTATGTGCAACTGCAGCTGAGCACACGAGTTTCATATGCTAGTTTGTTAGAGACTATTAAGAAATTCTTTAACTACATGCTTTACAGTGAGGATATAGCAGAAGAGTAAATGAAAAGACAGACTGACCCACAGAAAGAAAACAGCTGACAGACTACAAGCAGGAAGAGATTAGTGCATGAATCTGGATTTTGGCAGAAACCAAGCCAAAGAAATTAACATAATAAGTACTTAAAGATCAGCAAGAAAATCTTTGAGGGCAAAAGGTGTGAAAATTCTCTGACCCTTGCAATGAAGCCAAGACAATCAGCAACACATCTGAAAGGCTGAGAACCATTACAGACACAGTCCAAGCAGAGAAGGGGATAGCACCAGCTGAACTGTCACACTAGAAATTACTCCAACAGTAACCTCATATAGGGTTAAAGTAAGGATTCACCTTTATTTTAAATCTACAGACTAGCTCAAAGCACTGTTCTGTTCCAACTACAGTCATGTTTACAACTTGCATTTTCTAGTGGTAGAGAGATGGGTGGAGCAGACTTGTTCCTCTCCTCTACAGTTTATATGAAACACATTTTGGTTTTAAATATTATTTCAGATATCACGCCAAGAAGTCTAGTGTCAGAAACCAGGCTCCAATTTTCCCAAAACATGCACAATATTCCAGATTAGAAAAATGCTCAGGAGAAATAACTGTCTACTCTCACATATCTAAACCTGCAAATTATCATTTTTATGTTTAAGAAATGCTGACATATTTTTTCTTTCCACTCCCATCACAGAATGGAACCTGCTTCCTGTAAGCCAAAATATATCCTTCAATGCTTTCCCACTACCTTCTGCAAGCATTGTACAAAATTCCTGCAACATTTCAAGCATTCCTAATTTTAAAATTATTTTATAACAAAAATTGGAATATAAACAATCTTCAGGGATTTTTAATCTTGATATTTCACTGCTTCAAGTTTTAACTTCTGTTTGTTATAGGGCAGCTCAGTGCTTGAGCTAGCCATACTATAAAGATCAATTACAATGTTGCTTACTAGTTTTCAGTTATCTTGTGAACATTAAAAATTTAGATGGAAAAAACTTGTGAATTCATTTAACAATGTAAATTTGGGAAGAATACTATGACAACAGTGGGGTAATTCAACTACTTAATTTAATGACAGGATTAGGGCTTGTGAAGGTCCCAAAGAGTCTTCAAGAATCTTGAGCATAATTTTTTAGTATTAATCTGAATATGCATACAGCCAGAAACACATGCAAAAGTAAACTGAGATCCCTGATGTAAGACACACACTTGAAAACATTTCTGTGATCTCCTCCGGAAGATGCAAGAATACTTCCTGCAGGACCCTGTCTCTGCTACGGACCAAAACAATTCAAAGCCAGGGCACAAATAATTTAGGCAATCCAGGGATACACAACAGTTAACAAACTAGTCCTCACCTGATGACATCACCTAGGCGCACTCTCAAGTTGTTTCGAACAACCCTATTCATGCGAATCTTCTCATCTGAGCAGGTATCATCTGACAGAACAATGCAGACTGCTTCTCTCCTCTTCTTTCCTTTTAGCAGGACAGTGTCTCCTCTGAACAGCTGCAGTTCATCCATTTTTGCCTGTAACCAATAACAGCATTAGAACAAACTTTTGACAAAACAATTGAAGGAAGCAGTTAGTGACCTGCTGAGCCCCTTACACCCTCACAGGTGTATGGAGGCAGATGAGATTCACCTGGAAGTACTGATGGTACTGGTGGAAGAGCTCATCAAGCTCCTCTCCATCATTTATCAGCAGTCCTGGTTAACAGGGGAGGTCCCAAAGGACTGGAGGTTGGCCAATAGGATACCCATCTGCAAGAAGTGTTGGAAGAAGGATCTGGGGAACTATAGGCCTGTCAGCCTGACCTCGGTGCCCAGCAAGATTATGGAACAGATCATCTTGAGTGCGATTACACAGCAGACACAGAACAACCAGGGGATCAGGCCCAGCCAGCATGGATTTAGATGGGGCAAGTCCTGCCTGACCAATCTGAGCCCCTTTTCTGACCAGGTGACCTGCCTAGTGGATGAGGGAAAGGCTGTGGATGTTGTCTACCTGGACTTCAGTAAAGCCTTTAACACTGTCTCCCATGGCATTCTCCTGCAGAATGCTGCAACCCACAGCTTGGACAGGTGCGCTCTTTGCTGGGTTAAGAAGTGGCTGGATGGCGTGGCCCAGAGTGTGGTGATGAATGGTGCAGCATCCAGTTAGCGGCCAGTCACCAGTGGTGGCCCTCAGGGATCAGTGTTGGGGCCAGTCCTGTTTAATATCTTTATTGATAATCTGGATGGGGAGATGAACTGCACCCTCAGTAAGTTCTCAGATGACTAACTTGGGTGGGAGTGTTGATCTGCTGGAGGGTAGGAAGGCTCTGCAGAGGGATCTGGACAGGCTGGATTGATGGGCTGAGGCCAACAGTAAGAGGTTCAATAAGGTGAAGTGCTGGGTCCTGCACTTGGGTCACAACAACCCCATGCAGTNCCTGAAAGAAGATTGTAGCCAGGTGGGGGTTGGCCTCTTTTCCCAGGCAACCAGTGACAGGGTAAGAGGAAATGGCCTCAAGCTGCACCAGGGGAGATTCAGATTGGACATCAGGAAGAATTTCTTCACAGAAAGGGTTGTTAAGCATTGGAACAGACTGCCCAGGGAAGTGGTGGAGTCACCATCCCTGGAAGTGTTTAAGAAACAACTGGATGTGGCACATAGTGCTATGGTTTGGTTGACATGGTGGTGTTTCGTCAAAGGTTGTACTCAGTGATCTTGGAGGTCTTTTCCAACCTTAATGATTCTATGAATTCAAGCATTTGAAGGAGAGTTAGTTGATTTCGGAGGATTACATCTTAGAAGCAATATACTAGATAGAGCTACAAAGACAGGGATTTTCACTACACTAGTCAAGATCTAATCCTAAAGCCAGACTAAGGGCATGAGCTCAAGTGAAGCCTAAAAGTTAGAATCAGAATATGTTTTATCATTTATTAATAATTATTATATATGATTAATTATTTAACCCACCTCCCTCACTTGTAACTGCTGCAGCTTCTGACACAAATACTTAGATTCATGTAGCAAAATTATATTTCAAGTTAAAAGACAGCAACAGTTTGCAAATTCCGAGATGAAATGCTTTGCTTTTATAGGTGACACACCTGGGACAGTGACACAACACTGTTGTCTTCATTGATGGCTTCGTCAACAATTAACCGATTGGGCCTGTTCTTCTGCTTCAGAATAGCAGTCGATAAGTCATCGGCTTTAGAGCTGGGAGAGAAAACAGAAGTTAACGCGTCCAAGTGATATTGCTCCCCATTTCACACCCATCCCTGTTTTGTTCTCCATTTTCTACAGGCTTCTTTGGTGTCTTGTCTTTTAGAAACTATATTTGTTTGCAAGTGTCCTGGTTTTGTCTGGGATAAGAGTTCATTTTCTTCTCAGTAGCTGGTACAATGCTGTGTTTTGGATTCAGTATGAGAATAATGCTGATAACACCCTGATGTTTTGGTTGTTGCTGAGCAGTGCTTGCCCTGAGACAAGGGCTTTTCAGTGTCTCATGCTCTGCCAGTGAGGAGCTGCACAAAAGAAACCAGGAGGGAGCATAGCTGGAACAGTTGATCTGAACTGGCCAAAGGGATATTCCACACCATAGAATGTCATGCCCAGTACATAAACTGGGGGGAGGTACCGGGAAGAGAAGCCAATCTGGGTTTGGGAAGGGGGTCTGGCATCAGTCAATTTACTACTCAAATGGATACAAGCTATGAAGCTATCTATAAAAAGAAGCGGTCAGTGAGATGCTGCTGACTCTAAGATGCTTTGCCTAAAATAATTAGTCAGACTCATCTGGAATCACATATAACTGCTGCCACAGAAACAAAAATTCAAGTCCATTTAGTGTCAAATCCCAGATAAACAGGGGAATTAAAGGACAATGCTGTAGCTCTCCTGACAGGAAGAGTTGTAAAAGTTTAGCCTGTCAAAGCCTATTTGTTAAACCTAGCAAGCCAGTAGAAATATTCAAGTGCTCATAAAAATTGGAGTTTACTTTCTTTTTAAGATATAACCACCTTTTCATAATACCTTCACAGGACTCACTGCAGCTCTAGCCTACTATGCCCTAAGATATGTGACAGATAATTTGTTTGCCTTGACAAAATGGAGCACACCAAACAACAAGGAAATGGAAGAAAGGCAAATTAATTGATTTACTTCAAAATCTAATATAGCAAATAATTAATTTTACAAAAGAAATATGAACTTGAACTGACTGATTCCTAAGGAGCTCTTAGAAGTTGTACATTAGTCAGCCACAATACCAGCAGATTACTGTAACTTGCCTTGGTGGGCATCTGACTACTCTCTCAAAGCAGTCCAGATGTGCCAGTGACTAAGGTCAAAACAGAAACTTAGCACAGTTTGGATTGATCCTCACCCCCAGGAAAAAAAAAAAAAAAAAAAGTTTTCCTTTGTCCTAAGAAAACAGCAAGCACCAGCAAAGAGTAGGAAGCTTTGTGGACAATGGTGCTGGATGTACAATTTGGCTCCATTTTGCTGTTTTAGGGACAAAATAACCAGAAGAAATCAAACCTTGAGTGGAAGGGGCAGAACAAGCAGCTACACAGCATAAAGACAGACTGTATCAGCAGTGCATCACTTGACATGTTCACTGCATTTTTAAAAGCCACCTTTTCCCTCTCTTCATTAAAGAATGCAAGAAGTGAGAAATCAACATCCATCCCTTTCAATGACCATGTGAGATGTAACAGATTCATTTTCTAAACCCAAAGAAGACACAAGAAAGGCTACTGGATACATCCAGGGAGGAGCTCATGAATTCATTCCATCTTAAACCTAAAACAGGGTCCTGATAAAGTCCTAAAAGGTCTGGGATTTCCAGGAAAACTGAAAGTGCAACAAGAAAACTGAAACCAATACATCATCAGGCCAAACACGATCTTGTGGTTAAAACAGTGGATAAAAATTACCACCTACTTGTAAGGACCTCGCCTCAACGTTCCTGGACACTGGAAATTAATTTAGCATGTATATTTTAAAACTTGAGCTAAGGGACAACAAAAAAAAAACCTTAGCCTATTCAAAGTGTAAATGCAAATTATATCCTTCTGCACATAAAATGTGGATCCAAAGGCCTTTTGATAAGAAACCACTGCCAGACTTTGGCTATATAAATCATCACTAAAACTGAGCAGCTGTCCCTCAGGATGCAGAAATTGCTGTGCAGCCTTAAAAATGGTCTGGGATACAAGACAAAAATAAATGGAAGAGGAACTGGGCAGTAAGTGGAAGTGTTTGGACCAAAACTTCCAATAAATTAAAAGTTGTATTATATATGTCTGGAAAAAAATTTCAGATACCTTCCAGCACACAACAGTGCTGAAGAGCACAGCAAGATGTCCACTTAGTTCTGCTGAATGTGAGAAAAAAAGTTTTAGTACTGAAGAACTGAATCTGCAGTTTCCTAAGTAAGAAGCAAAAACTGGATCAATGTTGTCAGTACATTGCTGCACTTAAAGCAATTGAAAAGCTTGGAGGCATTAAGAATGGAATAAAGCTCTCCAAGAAACACAGCATGTAAGCATCTAAATGCATGGAGTCAGCTTCAGTTATCTGACCTAACAGTTCTGCTGACAAAGAAACAAAGGTGTTAAGAAATTATGACAACTACACAGGGAAGTGATGTTATCGCTCTTACAGACAAGAGGACTTTGACAGACAAGCACTACCCATCTTCCAATAGCAATTTAGAATATTATTATCACCATTTGCTATTATTGCATCTCTCCTGGGGGTTCATAAAATCATAGAATGGTTTGGGTTGGAAGGAATCTCAAAGATCATCTAGTTACAGCCTTTGGCCCTGGAAGTGTTCAAGATCAGGCTCGATGGGGCATAGACCTGGTCTAGCAAGAGGTGTCCCTGCCCATGGCAGAGAGGTTGGAACTACATGATTGTTAAGGTCCCTTCCAACCCAAACCGTTCTGTGATTCCACAATTACATCACTTCATCACTTTTCTGTGTCAGAGCTCTCCTTGTTCAGCATGTGATAATGCCCAGAGGCTATGCATCGTGGTAGACAGTATGAAGAGTGAGATCAGAAAGTAATTACTGAATCTACTGAAAACAACTACCAACCTTCAGAGCTCCACATAAAGTAGGGAACTAACTTGTTCCTGCATGTCTATGTTAAATATACAATGAAAAGTCACCAACTCAAAATTATTCCAGCTTTAGTAACAAAAGTGAAAACAGTCATGCCTCCTGTATGCTGGTGTACCTTTTTATCAATACCTTCATGAACTCACTTCCTAGATAAAACCTGTCAGTGTTTTTTTACCATCCTGAACATCCTAATTACAGTCTGAACTACTTTCTTTGGGTATTAAAAAAAATCCCTTGAAGTAAATGAGTGGAATATCTGATGATTGCAGCCATTTACTTGTCACTCTGAATTTCTACAGCCTTCTGAGAATTTTTTAAAGCTTTCTGAGAATCTTTGGAGTTTTGTAACTTTTCTATTAATCTTCGAATGTTTACATGTGAAAGTAGTCTTTCAAAGACTTTGTAGAAAAAAAATCTTTGTTTACATTCCTCTCCCAAGGAGAGACCTTTGATGAACTTTTGTCTCTGCCAGTGTGGATGGAGAGGTGGCAACCTTTCCCTCCAATCCAGAGACAATCCCTGCAAAACTATAAAAAAACCCTACTTATAAATAAACTCGCTCTTTCCTGCCTCTGGAGCTCGCTTTGTGTGCCGTGCCTTCATTCCGTGTCCTGTTGTGACATTTACTGGAACACCACATGACAATCAAGTAGTGAGTTCATACCCATGCTCAAGATGCCAAATTCTCAAATACTGTTTCAGACAGGTATGCACACAAATCCAAGAATCTCTTCAGAAACACTATTAGGTCTTGCAATGCTATACTCTGTGCTAAAGCTCAATTCAGCAAGATAGCTGCCAACAGCATTGGCCCAAAAATTGTAACTAAGAAGTAACTGTTTTTCAGTTGTACAGGAACTTTGTTTTGATTCCTGTGTGGTAAGAATAACTTTTCAAAAACATAAATTTCTTTTTAAAAACACTGCTCACCTCAGACTCAAAATAAACCTTTGAGACCATCACTTCCATCACAAGCTCTACCACAGACCTTAAATTCTTGGCACACCTTGCTGGAACTGACTTAATAAGACCAAGTGGGTCTAAATTGCAGAAGTTGCAAAAGAAAAGAAGATAAACCAGACACTAAAGGGACTGAAAGAGCCTCTGGTGAAGCCAACAAGTCACTTGAAGTATTCTTTGATTTGGAAATTAGCTTTAGGTTTTACTTTTACTCCTCTCAAGGGACTGTGAAGCGACTTGCACATGTGGGCTGGGAGCAGAGAGGCCAGTATTACTCAACTGACTTTTGAGGGGCACAAAATATGACCCTCAGCCTGGAACTGAAGACAGTGAGGTAAGACACTGGAGACAAAAATATAGCTGATTGCCTCAGCTGCCACAGGGGCCAGTCTGGTACAACAAATCTTCCTAATCCAATACCAAGGCTCTTCCAGCTCCGATACGGGGGCCGCTGCGAACCTGCGGGGAGGAGACCAGGACACGCCTCTTCCCCCTCATGTCCCGGCCAGACACTCACCCCAGCGCTCCGGGCTCTGGAAAACAAAGCCTTCCCTGGCTAAGGCATAGCCCAGGCGAGACGGCCCAGGCCAGGCCTCGCCGCTCATTACTCAACACTTCCCGAGGAGGCCCGGCAGGCGAGGGGCGGCGGCACCCAGGGCCCCGCTGCGGACAAACTCCTGGCTGGGCAAACACGAAGAGCAGCCCGTCCCCCTCCCGGCCCCACCCCCACTTCCTCAGAACCTGAATGACAGCGGGAT
>VYXD01010579.1:438002-449015 GCA_013397195.1 Hylia prasina | reverse complement strand
TTAACTCTATCCCAGCTGAAACTGTAACAGCAGAACAAGCAATTCTGTTGCCTTAAACAGATTCACCTTTATACCTCAGATTTTCCTTAGCTGCTCATTCAAGATCCCTTCACCTGAAGAATGTTCACCCCACAACAAAAACTCAAGAGAGAATTACTGGAAGTAAATGGTTGCCATCCATCCAGATTCCTGCAGTTTTGTCACTGCTTCCTTTCCAACTGCAGACACTTTTAAGCTAAAACTCCACTGCTTTGGCAATCAAGCTGAGCACTTCAAGTCCACAGTTTTGTCAGGCTCGTGTGAATCACACAGGGCACTCAAGAGATGAAAAGAGACACTAACCTCACAGGTTGGGATTTCAGCCCTTGTGTTTTCTTTCTGACAGCTAATGTTCTTGAGAATATTTTGGATAGTTTCCAGATTTTTGCCAGGTTTTAGCACCTTGGCACCAGCCTTCAGCCGGAACAGTCAAAACTTCTCCTGACCATTGAATTATCAATTCCCAACTGAAATGCTGCTCAAATCCAGCCCACAGTGCTTTCTGTTAAAAATTAATCCCAGAATAAGATCATCAAGTGCTGCCAGCTGGAGCTGATGGGCAAACCCCAAGGAAAAAGGGATGTTGGAACCAACCAGTGCTGCCCGAGTGGCAGCGTCTCCTCTCCCTTTTACTACGTGTTTCCTTTCTAGAACGGCTACTACTATAGATAGATGTTTAAACTGTACAGCACAACAGTTGGCTATTTTTAGCTGCTATTTAAACCTAAGCTGTAACCAATCTGAGTAAAACCCAGCCATTTAAATAGGAAGATTAACTACTAGCTTCAAAGAGCGTTTCTTTAATGGATCAAATTAATAGGGAAAAGGTCTTTCACAAATGAGGTTTAATTACCAAGTGAAGTCATTGTTGCCTCAACATTAGAATGCCACCAAACTAAAAATTCTTTACCATTGCAACTACTCTAAGCTTTGTTACAATTGCATGAAGAAAACAAAAAAAATCCCCACACATCAGCATGTACAGCTGCTCACAATTTTCTGTGTAGTCAATTAAATGACACTGAATTCCTGTAAAGAAAATGTATTCCCTAAGTGAGCAGTCTCTCGACCAGAGGGGAAGGAAAGGGAGCTCAGGGAAAGGGATTTAAAACAGTGAGATGTGAAGCACCACAAAATCAGTTTAAACAAATCATATCACTTCTCTTATCCTTTCTTTTGGAACTTCCCCTGTGTAAAGCTCATGATCTTCTCAACAGAAATAGCATTCTGCAGAAAAGGAGCCAAGCTCCATTTAAAACAAACCCCAAACTTCAGAGCTGTATTGCAGCCTTCTGCTGTCTGGCATGAAACAAAAACACCTCAAGAGCCTGAAGAAAACCTCAGCTGCCGAGTGGATTATACATGCAATGAAAATATCAGAAATGCTGGTGCTGGACAGGAAATTGCATGCATTTGCAGGTCTGATTTTTCCTGCCCAATTTCAGTGCCAGACATTCATTTCCATTTCATATTTCTACCACCAGAATACAAAAGCAGAGACTCATAAGCACGTTATCCATCAGAGCTCATTGAAAGCAGTTGC
This sequence comes from Hylia prasina, assembly GCA_013397195.1. Taxonomy (NCBI): domain Eukaryota; kingdom Metazoa; phylum Chordata; class Aves; order Passeriformes; family Sylviidae; genus Hylia; species Hylia prasina. The sequence goes on along the minus strand of VYXD01010579.1, from coordinate 447,433 downwards.
ACTCATGCCTTTAAACCAAACACCACTTCTTATTTATAAGAGATGTTTACATGCAATAGCTGAATAAAATCTGAGCTCCAGAAGATATCTGAGTTAGAGACCCAGAGCAAAAGATATTTTATGACCAGGACTCCCTGCAGCTGAACCAAGAGTTCACCTGGACTCTCACTCATTGCCTCAAATCATGGTGAACAGAAACAAAGTTTTACAGCAAGAATTTGCCCAACAGCCTTGAGAGCAAAACACACCAGCAGCAACCCCGTGCCCACCAGTTACAGATGTTAATATTGGCCTCTCTACTTGAGTGTGCAACTTCTGTCATCGTGGTCATACAAACCATCGGGGCCACAGCATCTCCCCAATAACACATCATTCCCCAAACCATCCCAAAGACCCTACTACAGCAGATTCCTACAAGTGAGCCCCCAACTGACTAAATGCAGCCCAAATTTTTCATCTCCTTGGGTGAAAAACTAATCAATCACCACATATAAGTTGGCTTGTTCCTCCTTATTTACCAATGGCAAATAGACAAAAAAAAACAACCCTGGAAAATACCACCAGTACCTGAAAATAATTAGATAAAAAATGGTCAATGGATAGAACTTAAAACGTGTAGGAGTTAACTTTGTCTCCTTCTAGCTTTTAAAATCACCACCCAGTGCTAAGAAAAATTTAATACTGTGTACATAATATTAGATTAACAAAAAAAACCCCAAGAGGTTTCCTTTATGTCACTTTGCTATGGTTACAGATTTTCTCCCATTCAAACTTACTGTTTCTCTAATCAAGTACATTTTACTCTATAGATGTTTTCAGAAATTTTTAGTTGTCAAGTAAAATAACTTGCGCCTGATTAATTAGCCCAGGCTTATCTTTCTCGATACAGGTTTTGAGAACATTCTAAAATATAAACAGCTTCCAATAGGAATTCACACTTTTATCTTTAGATCTGCTTTCTTCAACCAAGTGGCTTTGTATTTGTCACATTAGTTTCAAGGAAAAACTTTAGATAAAATATCACATGGCATACAGTGGTGGCAGGTAAGAAAATTCTTTTTTTTTTTTCAGCTACATTATTTGGCTTTTTCCTTGAAACTAATCTAAAGTTTCATAGAAATATACATTGCAGGAAACAAACAATCCTAATTAGTATTGTGCCTCAAATCTGGTAACATCTTCCTGAGCTTTAGCTAGTTTTCAGTTGTGCCAGTAAAAGATTCAGATAATATTTCCATGTTAGTAACAATCTCTCCTTTTAGACTGTAAAACTACTCTGGGAAACACCTGGCTTAGAAATGGAGTCACAAAAACTATATCCACTATAACACAGCTTCATTTTTTTTCTTCATTACACCAAAAAAAGATGCAAATATTACAACACATATACTACAAGTATATGACATTAGCATGGTATTGGAACTTTAGAAAGTAGACCTGCAAGTGGTCTCACATTTAACTTTTAAGGCTGAATGCATTCCTGTGGCTGGTATAAAACTTGGTCACCTTTTCAGGCCCAGCCTAAGGCAGGTATTTCTGGCAGCACAGCTGAACAGGACAGAGGGGCAGCTCCTGGTTTGCAGCCATAGCCTGCAGAACACCCAGAATAACCAGTTGTGTCCATGTGGACTGTGAATGGCTCGGCCCTGGGCATGTCCCACCAACCACTCTCACCTACAGCCAGAGAGTGTCAGGACAAAGTTCTGCCCTCCTGACTGTGCTGAATACACAATCACTTGGGTTTTTTCACTGTGTTTTGCCCAGAGCTGCTAGCCAAGATACTTGCAGAATTATTCCTCTGTGGAGAGAAGGCTCAGGCAGTTGGCACAGAGAAATTAAAACAGTGGAACTGCTCTATTGACAACATCATATGAAAAACTGGTTTATAGAGAAAGAGAACACCACTCAAATCCAGTTATTTAGGTATATGGGGAGCTAAGGAGCTGATTAAGTTCAGCGAGGGGGGACAGAGCTGTAGGGTTAGCAGCATCTATCAGGTCTTGAGACAGACCCACACAAACATGGCCCAGAGTGCCAGGCAGCCCCGAGAGCCCCATTCCCTCTCCCTCCCAACCCTGCAGTGTCACACTTGTCTGTCCTGACCAGCAGCCCAGACTATTCATCCCTCAGCAGGCAAACTTTTTCCAAATTGGTTGGGAGGGGCACTCCTTCCCCCTGTTGCAGCTCTACAGAATTACTGCAGTCTCTCAGCTGCCAGTTCTCCATGAGCTTGGGGTTACAGCTTTGACACACCTTGTTTTGACATGATTTCCTTTTAAAATATTATTGCTTTATGGCCAATTTTATTTACTATGTTATAGTCTGTGTACAGAGCTCTTGTGAGGAAAAAAAACGCCACACCCAAACCTCATGTGTAATCAGAAGCATGTGATTACACAGAAGAAAGTCTTGCTCTTCATGAATTAATGAACATCACAGCCCACTAATCCAGCTCAGGAAAAGAACTCAGAAATTCCTTACATACGGTATGAATGATTCAAAAGAGATTTAACTGCAGAAACCAACGTAATATCCAAGCAGAAACAACACCACTGTATGTAAACTATTAAAATTCATTCCTTTGTATATTTCTTTCTAAGACAGCAATTTAAACCATTTTCTTTACATGAGGGTAGTTACAAGCATTTCCCTTAGCCTGGCTACCACCAAAAACAAACCCCTAACTGACAAAACCCTAACAAAGCAGGAGAGCAAGCAGGCAGGTCAGCCTGGATTAGCTACAGCAGCACAAATGCTCTGAAAGCCACCAGCATTTGAAAAATGAGAGTGGGAGAGGCAGAGAGAAGCCTCAGCCAGCTCACCTAGAGAAGTCTCACCATGGGCACCACAAAGTCCATATAAACACCCATCCTACAGACAAATCACAGCACACAGGAGCCAGCAGCAGAGCCTTACAGGCCTGAACCCAGCACAGCACCACGCTGACAAGATTATATCCATCATTTGGATTCGGCCTTGAATTGACCTGAAACCCCAACTACCTCCCCTAGTAGATAGTGTGAGTAAGAAGGGAAAAGCTTAAATATTGTCAGCTCTAATTCAGATCATGCTGAAGTGATTCTGTGATGTCTTATTATACAATGTAACCCACTCACAGCTTACCTTTGCATCATAATATATTCTTTTAAAATAATCACATGGCATACAGTGGTGGCAGGTAAGAAAATTCTTTTTTTTCAGCTACGTTATTTGGCTTTTTCCTTAAATATATTTTTCCCCTTAATCAGTTGTGCTTTACCCTTCAGGATGAAAGATACATGGTAGTTAAATTGTGTTTATTATTACAGAAAAATCAGAGCCATTCAAAAGAGATATCTGAACATGGGCTTGACAGAACTAGCCACTAAGTGCTCTCCTCTCTTCAGCCCCTCTGCTTTTGCTTCTACCAAGCTCACAAAAAAATGATGCAAAACATATCCCCAAGATATCTGTCATGCTTCTCAGTTAACAATGTTTTTTTTAGCTAAGAACTGCTCTACCTTCAGACAGATGCAGACTCTTGATAAAGTAACTAATTTTAGTCTAAAACATGGCATTAAAATGTATCTTCTGTTTTGTTCACTGCATTTGGCCTTCAAGACTGGAGGCTGGATATTTTCCCTCATTGCTTCCATCCAAGTTTCATCCCTTTACCTCAAGTTCCTCAGCTGCTTTCAGTTAACAAAGTATTTTGTAATCAAAGGTTTAAAGAACAGGGGAAAAAGAGAAGAGATATCAAGTTTTATTTTTCTGTATGAGTAAAGAACAAACAGACCCACTAGGCAGTCAAGAGAAACATTTACAACAACAGCTAGGACAAAAAGCCTGCAGCAATGTCAGCTCAGCATCCAAGAGACTCAATAGGGTGCAAGGAAAAAGTCCTTTCTGAAGGACTGAGCACCAAAATCCCATCCCCAGTTAAACCATTCCTTTCTTTAGCTTAGCTAGTGGAAGCTGCAGCCTTTATATTTGATGTGGATTACTTTATGTCTTCCAAGGCAGGAGAGCAGGGAGCAAACATAAGGAGGTAAGCCTCTAGTAACTCCCTTTCTATCATAACTGTCCATTTACTATTCTCATTTGTGAGCAAAAACAGGAGGCTTGGCCTCAAATCCTTTTGCTTCTTGAAATGCACAAATTCTCATAAAGTGACATCAGTCTAGTTTTGGTTTAGGAATGACAATGAAAAACTCATTCTGGTAAACAAAACAGGTCATCTTTTTCAGGTAACATTTCCAGGATTACTACAATTCCAGTCAAAAAGGTTATTTAATAAGTTGCTTGGTAAAACCCCCCACTGTTGTAATTATAATCAGTGCTGCTGATTCAGTATCCTCAATTCTTCACTTGAAGTTCAGGCTCTATTTTAATGCAGTGAGTTAAAAGATTGGTTGTAACATTTCTCAACATGCTTAAGAAGCATTCATTCACACCAAATTAAACAGAAGCTGCACAGTATCTCTGCTAACACACACAGTTTGTTATGCTTTGGTGTCTTTAAGGAACGACTAATGAAACATCTTGAAGCACCAGTTCTTCTCCAGTGCCAGCAAAGCCATTTTGAATTTCTTGGTACTCAAATATCTCTAGCTTTAAAAGGCTACATTTCTCCACAAGTCCCAGTGTTACCAGACTTCAATAGCAAGAAATGACAGATTATGCACATGATGAAACTCCTCTTTATCAATGCACTTTCTCTGAGATCTCAAACCCAACCCCCAGGCTGGTATGAACAGGCGTAGCTTCAGCCCAGGCTGTGGCTCCACATCAAAGAACCCTGAAGTGTTCGTCACCTACGTAAACTGCATTCAAAAAAAATACATATGCTGGCATGCATTCACTTGATTCCATGTTCCTAATGATTTCAGAATGTCATTTTCATAGAGATTTTTATTCCAAGCTAAATAGCAGAGATCTCAGTAGAGAAGAGCCTCAATAGGCTTCATGTCCCATGGTAATTTGGAAACCTGTATCTTCCCCGAATTTTCAGGCATTAGTTAGAAGTGCAAAGGCTCATCTTCTCTCCTGGGCCATTTCTATAGTCCCCAGTGTCACAAACCTTCCCTGTGTCTCTCATTTCAGAGCAGTCTTCAGTGGAAAACTCAGATCCTCCTACATTCTCTTCCACCCGCTCTAATAGAAAGGAAGTTTCTCAGGAGAGGCTCAAAATGCTCAAACTTTCTCGAATTCAAAAGGGAAAGGGCTGTTATAACATGAAAAGATGATTAAGGTCCAAGTTCTTTCCATGCATTACCTAGGTGGTTTTTCTGAGGCATGTAAACACCTGCCCATATAACTGTGTATGTGAAGATAAAAGGTGCAGTTGAGCTGATGACTTGTAATCTGGAACATTCCTTCCTTTTGGACACCAGCTTGCTAGGTAGGAACAGGTATGGGTTACTGTGCCTTCTTGTAAGGCTCTTGCAAGATTTGTTTTTGTTTTGAATCTGCTTGTTTTATAAAGAACACATCTTGTAATTGAATTGGTATTTGCATCTCCTTGGAAGTATCATCAGGAAAAGCTTGATGCTCTTGTATACCACCACTAAACCATGTGGGACATCCCTCCTGGGTTTACTTAGCCATGCACACTCTACAGCCAGGTAAAAAATTATTTTGTTGGCATGTCCTAACACCAAAGCTCTTCAGGAATAAATTAATACCACCAAATTCCCTTNACAAATTGGTGCAATGTTACTACTCAGCAACAGGAACACACCGAAGAATTCAATCCACTGTGTTACATAGTTTCAGCAAGAGTCCTCCAGGCTGAAAGCACACCCGGGGGAACATGTGCAATCTTAAGAGTTTTGGGCTTACACTGCAACGCCGCTGATATTTGACAGTGTAATTAATANACAAACAAAAAAAAAAAAAAAAAAACCCCACAAAATTTTCAAACATCAGCATCTTCTGTCATTTAATGTCCCCTTTAATATCCAAAATCTCATGCAAACCTACTTGAAATCCAGCATTCTAACACAAATTGGTGCAATGTTACTACTGACCAACACAAACACACTGAAGAATTCAATCCACTGTGTTACATAGTTTCAGCAAGAGTCCTCCAGGCTGAAAGCACACCCGGGGGAACATGTGCAATCTTAAGAGTTTTGGGCTTACACTGCAACGCCGCTGATATTTGACAGTGTAATTAATATTTATTGACCAATTTTTTTTTTTTTTCACTTCACCATCAGCAACCAGACTTTTGGAACCAGACACAAACTCCAGGCATTATAGTTCAAGGACAGGGAGGAACAAAGGTCTCCCTTTGGCTGCTTGCACAATGTGCAGGGGAGGAAGCAAGCGCCTGTAGGTGAATTCAGGCGTTCCACACATGACAGCAGCATGGTCTCCTCTGGCCTCTCTTCTGGTGGCAGTAGGAAGACAGCATGGCACTGCTTCTCAGCTCCTCAAGGCTTACAAAAGACATGCCACCTGAGCCTAACCTAAGTAGGCCCTTGATGGGCACTTCTGATAAGAGAAACCAACCAGAAGACGGGGATAGCAATTAAATGAGAGAATAAAATCGATTATCCACTTCACACCTCCACCTTTAAACCAACAGTTGACGTAACTGCAACACTTAAGATGCTGATAAGAGTATGCAGCCACATTTGTTACCCCCCCACACACCTCCCAAAAATGGTCCTGGATGTGCCTCCAGAGGCACCGGCAAGGAAAAGCATTTCAACAGAAGGCTGAATTGCTAGAAAAGCTTGAAAGTGCTTCAAAGAAAATCCTTTTACTATCCTATCACCATGTTACAGGCCCCCCTGACAACCTGGACCATCTGATCACAGCTGCACCAGCCCCCTTAGCTAAGCGTGGACTGGTTGTTGGTATTTCAGGCACCCCAGTCAAGAGACCCAGACTGCAGACTCGAGACACTGTGTCTTAAAGGGCAAAGCAAGCATGACTGTAAACAAAAACCAGAAAACCCTCCTGCTGCTTCCATCAGCTCACTGCCAAATTATCAGACCTTCACTGATAACCAAAGCACCAGCAGAGCAAAATCAGAAAATTTCTGCAACAGGCAAATCCTCCACAGCTATTCTTCCCTGATTTTCAGCGCCTTGATGCTGACGAGGACGAGCAGTAGCACTATGCTGTCCCCTTCATCTTTAGTGGGCACTGGAAAACCATTTCTGGCCATTTTTATTAAAGGAATTCATGAAACTTTTCATGTTTGAGGCAGTGCAAAGAACAGACAACGCAGGTAAGCCCTATGGCAAGGCAAACAATCTAGAAAAATCCAGAAGCAGTAAAACCACAGTTCTACGAGCCAGAAACCACTCAGCCTTCCCCATACCTGCGGGGAGACTCTACAGGAGATTTACTGAAAGATTCCTCCTCTTCTTACAGCCCAGATTATACAAAAGGTTTTTGTATTCACTTTCGACTCTAGCAACGGTGGCTCAGTTCCCCCAGCGCTGAGAGAAATTAACAGACAAAAGCAGAGGCACACACAATCCTGAAGACCTCACACAGGTTTAAGAAAAAACAGGGGTAGCCACTGCCCCTCAGAGCCATCAACACAGGATACAGGCTTCTCAGACAGATTCTGGAGCTGGACTTCAGCGGCAAAAATCCAGCAGAAAACCCCTGGTCTTTCAAACTATCCCCTTTAGACACTAAAAAATAAGTTTCAAAGCCTAACTCTGAGAAACTGAAAAGCTGAAGTTCTTCTGCAAGGCGCTCATGTCAGGATATTAAACTTCACTGGCTTACACCATCTTAAAACCCAGAATGAATACTCCAGAAATCACTTATCATTTCTATTTAGCACCTATAGCACTATTTTATGCTATAAAGACTTACAGCACACTAGAAAAATGAATCTGGGTTGCCCACCAGCTACAAGCCACTACTACAAAAGCAACGACTAACCCATAACCCTAGCTGATTTACTTAAAAAGGCACCAGAATTCCTCTGCTAATAGTGAAGTGTCAGAGCACAGACCTGAGGAAAAGCTTTTCATTGCATCAGCCATCTGCACACTGGAGTTTGTTAAAAGAATATTGAGAAAAATCTCCTACTTCTTACCAAAAGCCCTAAATTTGGCTCAAATGAGAGTCGATGAGCAAACACAGCTCCCAACAACTCTGTTTCACCCACTCCATGCAATGAAACACTGTCCTTGCAGCACCTGGGGGAAAACCCAGGAGCACATCAAAGTGATACAACTACTGAAGAATGGCTAAAACCCAAATAATTCAGTATCTAATCACGGCCCTGATAGTTGATTTCTTAGGGAATCTTGACCCCTGTACATATATGAGAAGCTTGGAACTCCACCAAAAAAATGGACTCAACAGGACAGCATAAAAATCCACACCTCCAGACACTGCTATGACTGAATTTTGCTTTAAAGACTGAGACATAAACTTGGTCAAATTCCATATTTTCTGAATCTCACAGCACATAATTAAGTAAACAACAAGCTTTACATTAACTATGAAGAATTAAACACTATCCACACACAAGCAGAGGGAGAGGCAAGGAATAAAAGGATCTTAACCCACACCAAAATTGAGGTGTACTGTATATACAATTAGCCAAAGTTTTATCATCAAAGATGATAAAGCACAGGACCTAAAGGACTTCTCCCTTCAAGGTATTCTGAATATGGACACTATCAAACCTAAACCCTTCCAAAACAACCTAGGCTTTTGAGAAATGCTTGATATTTCCATTAAGTTCTCTGCTGAGCTCATATACTTCCTTTTTTGCTTAGCCATCTTCGCTCAACCGTACATCCACAGCCCCCAGGATGAATGTACCACAGACACAGCTTTATGTTTTCCATTAAAACCCTACAAGAGGAGTAATCTTAATGTTTCTTTATAAGAAACATTCCCAACTTTGAACTTTGTCTGCAGGAAACAGAAAACAACAAATTCTCCTTCTTAAGCCCTGCCTTTAGGAAGGAAGGATAAGCCTTGCATACTGATTCTTGCATTCTGAAGAAAGCAGATTACATCCAGGATAAGGAAATTGCAAAAAAAAAGAAGAAGAAAAAGTCCTCCAGTGGGGCAGAACGGTAAGTAAAAAATAATAAATGCTCAAGGGCAAAGAAAAAAAAAAAAAGAAAAAAAAAACAAAAAACCAAAAAAAAAAAAAGTATCAGAAAACAACCCAAGTCTCCAACCCCTAGACCTGCCACTAAATTAGCGCAGATTAATCATTTTGGTCGCAACATTTTCTCCCAGGCTTCTCAAGAGCCATCAGCCTGGAGCAGAGAAACCGCAGGCTGAGAGCCACCCCAGGTGCCCCCCGTTGGGATTTCTGTGGACCGAGAGGCGCTTCTCCCCCATTCCAGCCCGGCACACGGTGACGGCTCCAAAGGCGCTCCAAGGGAGCCGGCGCCGCTCCCGATCGCTGCTCCCAGCCCAGCACAAAGCTCACCATCCATTTTACAAGCCGG